>JAQIUQ010001550.1:587500-725000 GCA_030378365.1 Hybognathus amarus
GGCTTAATTTATTCCAGACCTCGAGGTCATAACGGAAATGCAAGAGCTTTGAAAGAGGCTTGTTTTGTCTTTCTTACTGAATGTCAGCAGAGATCCTATCAACCAGACAATCCCCTGTGAAGGCCTCGTTGACACGAACAGCCATCGGCACAGATCCTTAGCAAAGACCGAGAGAACCAGAAAAGTCCTCTACAGAGATGGTGGGGTTTGGGCTCCTTGTCACTGCCACCTTTTGGCTTGCTTCGTCAAGGACATGTATACACGAATATTCAATAATATTACTGATTTGACCGCACTGACACTAATGGATGAGAACTGAACTGAGCTGGATGATGACATCACTGTTTTCCCCAGAAATTATTTTTCAGACGAAATTAACTCATTAAATTGTTACGTTTTCATTTCCGTCCATCGTGTCTATGTACAATATGTTGTGGTCATCCATCCATTAAAGAATAATCCAGACATAATTTCTCAGAATTATTTGTTGGTTTTCATCTCAGTGCACTGGCATAACATCAACAAGTTGAGTCAAAATAAAAGTCCCCGATTTGTTCACACATGCGCACAATGAACTCTTGCACATTTTTAGCATACAACAGTCATTAGCATAAAGTAAAAACAAAATAATAGTAAGCAACATAACGTAACAAAAATAATACGGTTAATGAGAACATATAACTCCTTTACAAGTGGACTGAATCAAAACTGAAAAAGTTGAACAATGACACTATTTTCTTATAGAGCTGCTGTTCCACCGAAATGAACTCTGTTCGCCTCATTGAATCATTATCTCTGTAAAGCTGCTTTGAAACTTATAAACAAAACATAAATATAAAGCTGAAGCTTCTCTTTTAGAAAAGCAGCTACAAGCTGCAAATCAACATGAGCTAAATATAAGGCTATTTTACAGGCAAGGTAAGCAATTTCGAAGAGGCTAACAATAGCAAGCTAGCTTTGAAGCATGAGATCCCACCTTACATACAGAGTCTCCAAAGTCGCACCTCCTTCAAAACACATGAGCACTAGGGCTGTCACTTTTGTCAAAAAATCCTGATCGATTTTTGAGACATAAGTGTTCATTGAATCGATTGTAAAATCGATTTTTCATGTCTAAACATGTTTCCATTTTAGCCAAATATAGGCAAATCCACGGACACCTAACAAGCATAAGGACGAACGTAGGCCTAAAGAGGCGCTTGAAGACACGCACTTGAATATTTCTGATGTTTTATTGACATGAAGCTTCGTGCACAATGACAAACAGGAGTGTAACATTCTCGAAAAAACAATAAGCAGAGTGGACTGCCATAACATCAATGAAAAACATTACTGCAGGATTCAACATATACTTTGCTGTCATGTGTGTGTGTGTTGCTGTGTGATGCGCGTTCGCTGCGGGCGTGTCATGACGAGCTGGACGCACTCTGAGAGAAGGCTGTTAAAATTGATTCCGAATCTGTATCTGTATGCATGAGACTTTCTAAGAACCGGCAGAATTCACATTTTTCACTATGCAGAAATACAATTTGCTGTTATGTGTGTGTGTGCGTGTGACACGCGTTCGCTGCGGGCGTGACGAGCTGGACGCGCTCAGAGAAGGCGTTAAAATCGATTCCCTATTTTCGTTTTCGATACTTGTGTTGGTTGGTCCGAATCGATTGTGCAATCGATTTTCGAACGTAAAGTGACAGCCCTAATGAGCACACACAGCAGAGTCTGCAAATTATCAAGATAGATGGCGTTAACACTAGAACTACCGGAATTCCATAACTACTAGAACGACCATAGCGGTCATTCAGATCGTTCAAACTTTGACGTTCATTTGGCTGTACTTGAACGTAATTTTCGTCACGTCATATCTGCATTTGAACCTTTCTCTTCAAGTTTTCCAATGATGCTTATAATTCCTGTTGTCATGCTATAATGCCATCGCCCTTAAAACAAGCAAAATATTATATTATATTATATTATATTATATTATATAGGCTATACAAAATAAATATTTCCCCGACAGGTGCTGCTTGGGAGGAAAGTTTTGCGTCCAAAATAGTTTTTCACCGCACTCCCAATGTGAATAGACATGCAAAAAATCTAGGAAACGTCAAAGCTTCATACAGTACAGCCCTGTTTGTAAATAAGTTATATAATCAATATGAAATCTAAAAATAAATGGATCTACAATGTTACGATAGGTCAAAATAAAGATATGGGCTCATTTGAATGGCGGAAACACCCTGCATCATTCACTGATGCTTACGCACACACACATAGGTAAACACTGGCTTTTGCGTGCAGCTTCAGTCCCACTACTTTGTGACATTTGGCACATGACTCCTTGGTTTAATTTTTTGCAGTTTCTCCTTACTTGGCACTGCTTTCTTCATCTCCCGGACCTCCTGCCCGGCTCTCGCAAGTTGAGTGGCTTTTGATTTCATGTGGTCGAGAGCGAAGTTCGCTTGCCAGTTGTGTGATGGACGTGAAACTTGCTCATTTGTGCACTTCTACAATATGTGCGTGTTGATCGCGGGAAATGTAGCGGACTTATGATATATATAATGCGTGCGGTAAAATTTAAAAACGGTCAAAATGACCACCTTGGGAGTTCTAGTGTTAAACTACCTCATGTCTCAAAGCACATAACCTTACAATAATAATGAACAAAACAACTTACAGAGCTTTTGTACCACCTGACTGCTGCAGATTAAGTTTGGCGTTGATAGTGTTAACATAGAAATGCATAAATCGTGAACAGCTTCGGTAGAATGTCCCGGGTTGCCATATCGTAATTACGTTTATGACATGGTGTGCGGAGGTATGGAAATACATATTTTAACAGGCAGAAATGACATTGTATGACATCAGAACAGAATGAGCAGCACCAAACATACATCCGTGTAGGGACAAGACTTGACAGGGAACACAAGAAACACTAAATACTAGAGGGGTAAAAGGCAAACAAGACACACTTGTGAATGATCAACACATTCTCACCCTTTAGCGTCATATAAAACGCTATATGACAAAATGGCGCTATGCTACGCACATGGCACCCGTTATCGTTAATATAACACGCAATGTGATGGGTAGGTTTAGGTGTGGGGTAGGCTCATATTACGCTAAAGGATTTATGACGCCTTGGCTTCGCGTGTTATATTAACGATAAAGGGGGCCATGTGCGTAATATAGCGCCGTTTTGTCATATAGCGTTCTATGTGACGCTAAAGGATGAGAACGGGCTGGAATGATCACAGAACTAATCGACTAAAAAAACTACAAAGGACTACAAAACATGGTGCCGAACAGGAAATAACATAAAAGTCCACACAAGACCAGGGGAACACAGAATTATGACAGAACGCATCTAATGAAATTGGAAAAAGAAGACTTCTCGATTGTGTTAATGTTAATGTATTAACTAACATGAACTACCAATGAGCAATACATTTGTTACTGTATTTGTTCATCTTTGTTCACGTTAGTTAATAAAAATACAGCTGTTCATTGTTTGTTCGTGTTAGTTCAAAGTGCATTAACTATTGTTAACAAATACAACATTTTATATTAATAATATATTAGTAAGTGTTGAAATTAACATTGGGAAAGATTAATAAATGCTATATAACAACAGTTCATTATTAATTCATGTTAACTGTTAACTGATACAAAAATTATTGTAGAGTGTTACCATAATATCTAAATGGAAAACATGTCAAACTGCAAAACAAATAAGGGATTTCTGGAAAAGGACTGAAGTGAACCGGATGAACTGATTAATTTTAATATGAGGATGATTTATGCGAGTATGGCTCTAAGATCAGTTAATGACCATACATTACTAGCTATAACTAGAGGCCATATAAAAAGATGAATATGGTAACAATGTTTTTCGCACAGTGAAAATTAGGCCAGTTGGAAATATCCTGCTGTAATGGCAGCGATCATGCCATGTTAGATCATAATAGTAGGATGATTGATCCATCTTAAACGTTTTTAAAAAGAATCCTTCTTTATCTGCCTGACTTGTTACTTTAAACAGACCCTCATAAATAATTCAATGCAATTTTGCGACAATACATACTTTAAAGTACAATATATTCTTCAAAAAAACATATTTACCAGCTTTCTCTTTTGCCTATTAATATTTTATGTGCTTGCAGACATCAATAAGAAGTTTGATCACATCCGCTATGATGTAAGGCAAATGAAACACTTTCTAAATTAAATCCCTTGCGACAAATATTAATGTCTATTACATTTAATTGTCTCCTGACATTTGAAGTAAAACTGATTATGAGGCTATAACAATAAGTTCATCTCAAAAACACTGATAGATTGCTAGTTATATAGCAAATTTAGCTTGTGACTGGAAAAGCTACACTGTGTGATTTTTACCTTCATCTAGCGGTGAAAGGGTATATGACCATCCAGTGAATATTAGTTTCTGTTCCTCTCAATTCCGATTTCGTTTTAACTCCTACGGTGGCCATTGTAGTCCAAGATTAACATGGCTTCCAGTTTGACCTCGTCCATGAGTGTTAACTCAAACGTAAACACGAAAGGCGAAGCTTGAATTATCAGGTATGTCCCTCTTTGGCTAATGTACATTCAAGATGGATGGGTAACATGGCGACCGAAATTAGAACCCCTTACCCGTAAGTATTTTCAATGGCATATTATACACTCACAAGAATACTTTATTACTAGAACAAAGTAACTATACATTAATGAGCACATATATTTTTGAAAGAACTAAGTGTTTAGCTAAGAATAAACTAAAAGAGTTACACATTGTAGCTTTAAAGTAGCTGTGCTACTTTTATTAAACAATAACAATATACTGAACATTTTTAGTAATGTCTTTCAATAGCTGTGAAAGATTTCATATTATATAATTGTGAGTTTTGGAGATATCCCAAGTAAACTAAACAGTTTATGTAATTTCACAGCTGAAGTCAATGTCAAATTCCTCTCTGTAGCCGCTGAATGATAAGGACATTTCATTGTACTGCTTTACAGTGTCTCCTTATTTTAGATATTTATTATTTAAACCACATCATCTGACGGATATCTCCATAATTATGAGATGTTTTCCAAACTTCTGAACTAACACGCCCAAGTTTTCCGAACTTCAAGTTTGGGTGTTTGCATCAAAATGAGTTCAAAAAGTTAAACTATGAAAACTTTCGGTTTAGAAACAACAACATTTGGTCTTATAGTGTGTGTTACAGTTAGTTTAATATGTGCAAAGCCTACATAAAATAAAGGTTGTCCCTGGGCTTTATTTACGGTGTTAAAAGAGCATTTAAGACTTTATTAAAAATGCCTTTTAAATGCTAATGAGGTTACATGGCAAATCCTTGCTGTTTATCAGCCTGGATGCTGCTTATGTTTTTTAATTGAAGCTTCCACTCGAATGGATCGCTACAAGGTTGAAGCTGTGTTTTACAATAAATACAACAATTACATTTTAAGATATTAATAATTGATAATGTGAGAAAAGAACTTGGCAAAACAACAAAGGACAACAACAACTACAACAAAGGACAACTAAAAAAAGAAATGCTCTCTCCTCAGCTTTTCAACATGTAAAGTTGTTATGTTGTGCTTATTTCTATTTGTATCGCAATGAGGAAACAAATGGAGGATCACACGCATATCTTTGCACTTATTACCCAACTTCACAGTAATAATTGGTCTTTGATGTGATTTTCATGTGCTCTGCGTTTGGAGGTGTGAAGAAAATATTTTTGCCAATTGCACAGTTTATGCCTTGTAGAGTAATAATCTTGTTAGTTTTATTTATTTATTTATTTTTTGATGAATACAGAGCACATGGCTACTAAAACATTAAAGAGAAAGTTCATCCAAATCCAAACTAAATTCCGTCAACATTTACTCACCCTCAAGTTGTTCCAAACCTGATACACAACACTTTTCAACTTAAAGCATACAACTTTTTGTGCATTTGGTTTTAACAGCATTTTGAGGGCCAGAAAATGCTTTTTAAATACGGGTTTCAAATGGCAAGTTTAAAAAACAAACAAACAAAAAAAACAATACCGTTATTGTCGTGAATTTTTGAGGGGAAAAAATTGACTTTTTGCGCATATTCAGTCTAAAGGCGTGTAGTGTTTCTTTACAAAGTGACATCGCCAATTAGTGGTCTGGCACGAATAATGCAGCATTTTTAGTCGTTTAAACAAATCCGTTGGAACTTGGAACGGAATTATTTTGACAACGTTAAAATAACGAAGGATTTTTTTTCCTCCCATTGTTTTAACACATTGTTATCGTGTAAACGTTCCCAAAAATCTAAGTCAAAATCAAAACTGTGTGTAACAGCTTTGGCTGTTAAGATGAGGTTAAGGCTTTTAATACTGAATCAACCAATATATAAGTTAAATTGAAGGACATGTTTCAATTTAACATTATTATTATCATTATATGTATGTATTCATTTGTTATAATTCATGTTTATATTATAATATGATTAATAATGAATTTAATATTAGGAATAATAACATGTTTCTACCATAGCCGAACGTGAACAAACAGCTGCTACAGAGTGCCTTTCGTCACTATCTAGTAGATGTTTTCAGACCTTCAAAACTTCACAGTTGTGAAACAAGAAAATCCCCTCAGTTTTTCCCCACTCAATATCGTAGCACGATATTTTCCAACCTTCCGTGAGAGTCCAGTGAAGGAAGGTGAATATCTGCTAAAAATAGGCAGATGCAATCCCTTGCTTGTGATGAAACTTGATGGGAAAAGGTGGATGGTGGAGAGAGCTAAAGTGAGAGAGTGATGAAGGAAATGAGCAGGGAAAACCTCACCTCTAATGGAGAGATCTTGAGCGCAAGGGGCTTTTTAACTGCATTCCCCAGCTGTGCCACGACTCTAAGCTTGAGCTAAAGCCTACGACCAATCAAGCTCATTGTGCAAGAATCAATGTATGCGGATTCTTGAACGATGTAATTATATTGCCATTAAAATGAGGACAGAGCTGCTCATGAATGTCACAAAAACCTAAAAACATCAAAAAGTTATCTGTTCCAATTCTATACTTAATGTATCTGCTGGTCTTTCTTTTTTCCACGGTAGATCTTTGTGGGCAGTGCTCGTTTTACCATTGCTAAGCCTGTTCAGGCGGCGGTGGAGGATATGGAAGATGTGGAGGAGGAACAGATCCACGTGTGCTTGTGTGTGTGTGCGTGTCTTATAGCCCACTGCTTCTCTCCCAGCATGACTATGTGAGCCCCTTCACTCATATATTTCTGGTTCACACCGGTTGTATTTTTGGCCACTGCATGATGAGGAAACGACGGCAAAGCCAGAGCCGATCTCTTCCTTGCCTTCCTCTGATGGATTGGGGACAGAATCTGAGTTTACACTAGCCTGGAGGAGGGTTCCCTGTATCAGTCTTTCAGGGTGGAACTACATCTCGGCTGCATGTACCGTGATTGTGCTGTGCTTCCTGCAAGATTTAGTATGTTTGCAGTTGAGAAAGGCTTTGTTTTAGAAGTGATTACATGTTTAATTCATACAGCCGCTATGACCATTTTGCCGTCCAAAAATAAAGACAAAAGGAAGACAGGGTGTGTTTATTATTAATAATAATTAGGCTTGGGATTTTTTTTTAAATCAATTACTTCCCAAACAGGGGAGGATTACCAACCGGACATGTGGGGCAAGAGAGCAGAAAGCAATGAAACCCCATTCTACAGTTTATTTTGTAACATAAGAGTCCTTATTTGTTAAAATTGTCACAAGGAGGAGCCCCACAAGCCACTGTTTAGTTTACAGTTTGCACTGTAAAATATAAAATGACTGTTTGTTTTTACTTCAGCCGTCTGTACATTTAACGGTATATTGCTATAAATTTACTTAATCCTATTGGATCTCTTACAGTTTGATCATTATATATAGCAAGAGAACTTGTTAACCAATAGGCTATATGCACTCATAAGTTGCGCATTTGACGCAAGGATGCTTTTCAGTTTCCGGTTGGGGAGATGTAAAGCGGAGGAAAACGGGATTATTATAAGTCTTCAAAATTTACTGTCCTCCCGTCTTTGAAACGAAAACGGTCATACGTTTGATTAATTATCAGTATCTAACCGGACGAAAATGAATTTATTCAATGTTGTCCACATTATATTGCATATGTAGCAGCATTGTGAACGTTTGTAAAGACACGTTTAGCCATTACTTTTTAAATGCATCATTATATTCAAATTGCAAACAGAGGAGAGTATCTGCATGAAAGACCCACGACTGGCAGATGAACGTGCTCTGAAATGGTAGGAAATCAAATTAGATAGAATGGAGGATTTTAACTGTGACAAGATGATTGACAGGGCAGTTTACGGTGACAGGATGCACGCAGCTCGCGACAGAGCCGTCCGTTAAAGATGACGTGATAGTATGTCCCAAAGCTTGCCTACTCTTTTTGCTGCACACTCAAAAGTATATACTTTTTCTTCACAAAAAGCGTACATACTTTTAGGGCGTAGTATAAGTAGGCGAATTGGGACGCAGCAATAGTTCTTATGGAACATGTGTGGCTATAGGCTATGCTAGGCTAAAGCTAAGGCAGTACACTAAGAAGTTACCTTGCAAATTCTGTGCTGAAATACTAACTTTTTCTAGCCTGGCATGCCAGACCTACATCAAGATGTTTGGTCTGGGAACTCTTCATTGACAGGGCTCAAACCGAGAGGCGGATAAAGGAATTCTCTCTGCACGCAATTGGATAGCGCTACAACCAATCAGAGCAATGAAGAAGGTGACGTAGTCAGCGGAGCAAGTCGATATATTAAACTTTTACCCTATCCAGTCCATAGCTGTCAACATCGACCATTGAAAATAAGGGAGATTTTCTTTGTCGTCATTATGTTAAGCCCGCCCGCCGACTATTGGCCTGACCTGAGTTGGGTTTTTCCAGCTAAAACGTCTATTGAGAGTTGCTAGACCACACTGATGGGGGCCACTAGGGTGCGTCTGAGATTTCTGGGCTAAACGTTTTTATTTAAAGCTACACTGTGTGATTTCTACCCCCATCTAGCGGTGAAAAGGTATATGACCATCCAGTGAATATTAGTTTCCGTTCCCCTCAATTCCTCTCAATTTTTGTTTTAACTCATACAGTGGCCAATGTAGTCCAGGATTAACATGGCTTCCAGTTCAACCTCGTCCATGAATGTTAACTCAAACGTAAACTCGAAAGGCGAAGCTTGAATTAATGGGTGTGTCCCTCTTTGCCTCGTGACGACCGACATTAGAACTCCTTACCCGTATTTATTTTCAATGGCATATTATACACTAACGAGAATACTTTATTACTTGAACGAAGTAAATATACATTAATTAGCACATATATTTTTGAAAGAACTAAGTGTTTTAGCTAAGAATAATCTAAAAGAGTTACAGTGTAGCTTAAACAAAAACAAAAAACAAAAAAACTTGACAATGGCATCTACTGATTGCCAACACCAAGCTAACCAGATAAACCATGGCATACTACTCTGATATAAAAAGGTGATGGTTGGTAATAGAAGGTCATGGTTTTCATAAAACAGAAGTAGAAATTAAACTAGATGACCCCCCTTTTGTTTTCCTCGTGAAAGCGTCTTAGATTTTCTTCTGGCTGTTTTCCTGTTTGCAGAAAACTCTGAAGTTTATGTCATCATATACGCTTGATTTATAGAATGTGTTGATAACCTTTAGGGCATTTATCAAATTGAAGTAATCTGGATTGATCTCCAGTATAGATAGCTTTTGCTGTTTATTTGACTCGGGGCCGTTCAGAAACTTGGCTGGCATTCAAATGATGGGCAGCTTGGAAATTCTCCAATGGAGAAGTGTAGGAGTGTTGGCTCATCAGATGCGGTCTGGTTCCAGGACTGATCAGTCACAACAGACAGTCTCACATGACAAGACCCGAGCCATTAAGTACAAAAACCCCAATCAGGCTAATGTATAGCATCACTCTACCATCAAGCTCATGAAGATAGTGTGTATAAAGATTGGACATTTAAAAAAATATTTAAAGTAAAGATCTGTTCATTCATTCTATTCACACTGAACACGTTTTGTTTGTGAGACGCAGGGCAATGAAATAACAAAAATAATTTAGATGCATTTTAAAAAAATTCTAAATTTTAACTTGACCTCCTTGATTTTTAAAATGACATGTCACGCACGAACACGCTGAAAAAGACATGAAATGCAAGCGCAACAGTCAAACACGTCTGTCTAGCACGTACAAAAACTCTGGGAAACTAGTGCAATGGAATACAAAAACACAGGCCAGCCCTTGCCAACCTTTGTTTTCTAGCAGGGTATTTGAATGTTTCATTTCATTGGGTGTTTACGAAAATAATCTTCAAGATTCTCATAATATAATGCGATGTAAAGTTAGCAAAATGTAATGTAAACGAACAAATGGGGACGAAGATTGGAGTTTATAGAGACTAAACTTGCTACACATATGATTTTGGTTAACCATAGTATGCAAGCCAAGATAGTTTAGGACCAAAATAGTTTAGGAGAGAGAATGACACATAAGCCAAACCACATAAAAGGAAAATTATGAGATGGAAACTTCAGAAGCTTCAAACACGTAAGCAAAAGCGCCAATCTCTTTGGTCGGATAGTTTTTGACGCGCCACGTCAAACTAAAAAAAAAAACTAACCTGAGGCGTTTTTTTAAATAAAATTTTTCCGCATGCCGTTTTACGCGTCGGTGTGAACACTCACATTGGCGTCCTTTGTTTAGTCAAGAGGCGTTAAAGTCGGCGAATAACGCGCTCGAAATTTGTCCCGGTGTGAACAGGCCTTTAGATTGTCACAACACTGGAAATTCTCTTGGGTAAAGCTTTTTATCAGTCTTAAGGCCTGTTCACACCGGGACGTTATTCGCTGTTATGGAGTGGTATTGCATGGCAAATGGGCGCCATCTAATGTCAGGGAATGAATTTGCATGATCACTCGGCTCATCGTCAGCGAAAATGCTTGGGTGTGAACACAAAAACCGCGCTGAAAAACGCTGACGAATAACGCACGCTGATATTTGTTCCGGTGTGTACGGGCCTTTAATGTGTTCTGTAACATGACACCAGGTTCTGCCAGTGGTTAGGCTTCATTTGTGATGTTAGTTTTAGGGGAAAGTGAGTTTGCTGGAGTATTCATTAAAAATAATTAATAATTTGTTTGTCTGATTGGGCCAGTGTTACAGTTCGTGGTAGTGGAAATAGCATAAAGACGAATGAGGATGATAGAAATGGTCTTGAATGACAAAACTCTTAACACTTAAAATGAACACACCATACAGAAACAATAACCAAACAGGAGTGAGGGAGAACACAGGCTTTAAATACACATAGAACAGATTGGGAAACAGGGCACAGCTGGGGCAAATGAACTGATAATGACAGGTAACAGGTGAATTAACTAAACACTAACGAGCAGCAGGAAAATGGAAACAGGACTGAACCATACACAAAGAACAGGGAAAACACAGGACACACATCCAGATGCTACATTTGAAAATCATAGATATATTTCCCAAACCGGCAAAGAAAAAATGCAATAGCACTAATAATAATTGAACCCTTATTGAAATTTACCGGCAAACCTCTAAAGAAACTTCTGGCAAAGAATAAAAAAACACTTAAATACTGCCTCAATTAAATCTTTTTCCCCCTCGTAGTTGTAAAAATAACAACTTCAGACCCTCAGGACAGTTTCAGGACATGTTTCAGCACAGCTGTCCAAGACTAAACTCACGGCCCCATGATGATTCCTGACCCTGTTATTCTATTCTGAGAGAAATGCAAAGCTGTACCGAATCACTCTCACGTGGCAGGTTTATTGTGTTATTTTCTGAATGCGAGTCTTTATACTAGAGAGGTTTTGTTTTAGAATATTGTTTTCATGCCAGGCACAAATCACAAGAGCCTGGTGAAAGAATAATGAATGATGAGGGAAATTAATCAAAACGGACAAGGATGAAAGGGTTGAAGTATATTCACTGGCAAGCTATACATGATACATTTTATTATTTTAAAGCTTGACTCACTCAGTTGTAAAAGGAATAGCACAGGCACATGCAATAACTAATCAATAATACTGTCTGCAATCCCTGCACCAAAAAAAAGATTGTTTGGTTGACCATTTTTAAAAAATATTATTCTTTTATATGCATGCTTCTTGACATGTCTGATTATTTGATAAATGACTCGCTGTCCTTTCTCGCATTATGCTATGCTCAACATGTTCTTTTATCACTCATCTTGCAAGCTTAAGCATATTTGCAGCAAACGTCGATTCTTTTAAATTCATAAAAGTGAATAAATGTGCTCTTCAAAAAGGAGAGGGGAAATGAGGCTTGGAGCCAGAGGGGCGTAAGTGGCTTTTAACAAACTTTACAGGAGAGACAAAACAAAATTGACCACATTTCAATCACCTGTATTAATAACCTTAAACCACAAACATTTCAACCACAGGCATACCTACATGAATGAGTATTTAGGTAAAAAATGTATGGCATATATTAACACAATGACAATGTTAAAAAATTTTAAAATAAAAAAAGTCAAATATGTCAGATGCGCCTTTTTGTTGCTTTATTCAATACAGTTTATCTCAGCTAGGTATTTTTGACACCATTGGATAGAGCTCACCAAGACCTTTATTTTGATATAAAGAACTCATATTCGCCCAAAATGCCACTTACGCCCCTCTGGCTCCAAGCCCTCGATATATGACCTGCATTAAAGAGCAACATGCAGGTTGGACACCCCCATATAGCATAGTGTATGTTGACGATAAAACAACTAGATTTTCGGAACTGGAGTAATATGTATTTGGCCATTAATGATATTTTGAGAAAAATTGTGATAAAATAACTCCCACGTCTACGAAGCACTAACCGGAAGTGACGATCGCCGAGGGAGTCTGTTCAAGTTCAGGCTCAGGTTACAATGGATGCGAACGACGAAACCGCGTTCTCTGATGTTGACGAATATGCCTATGATGACCCACAGGCATATAATTATGAGACTTCTAGGGGAGATAGAAATCAGGGGAGATCGGGGGAGGAATAATAGGCAGAGGAGAGAAGTAACGTTAGAGTTGTGGTGTCGAGAAAACCAGTGGCGAATAGGGCAAGTGAGTTCATGTAAGTTAGCACTGTGGCTAACGCTGGTTCATCTTCTGTATGGCTAGTACCTTGGTGTTTTGTAATAAAACTGCTTTAGCAAACATACATTCGACTTTGTTCTTGATTAAACATCCATTTAGATTGTCTTAATTTATGCCAGCAACATTTTGTCTTCTCATATTCTACGCTGACGGTGATTATGCAGTCCATCCAAGCTGGTTAGCACTATCAACATTGACTAATGACCATAACAACAAATAAATAATGCTTTTCAAATGCAGTTAGTGATACCATTTAAAGCGAGTGAAATGTGCACCACAAACGACCGAGTGTGTGTGGTAAAAGACGCGGCAGTGAAGTCTGTTCTATTCACCTGCACATAACGCACCCAAGACCAAAAAGTCTTGTTTTTCCTAGAAGGAAAATGATGGATATGATGTCCTGACAGGCTGGAATTCGTGCAACAAGCACAAACACAATGATTTACCATTATGGTTTCTCTAAAACTCGATCTAAAACTTTCTGTCTCTCACTACTGCTCGAAACTACATCAAGACCCAACAATGAGAAAGCCGACCGCAAGCTCATTTGTTTTCCTTGGGCTACGTCATAAAGCCTAGCGCATTTTCATCAAAATCTCTACATCAAATGAGATTTTATTAGTAATTTTTACATATGTGTTTTTAAAAGACCTCTTCAGACAATTTAAGGTATTAATTCAGAAATAAATTCAACCTGCATGTTGCTCTTTAAAGGCATATTCACTAGTCGGAGTCGTATACTTCAATCTTTAAGAGTTGTATCACATTTGTCGCATGATGAAATTTCTACCTGCGCTATTGCGCTTACATTTTCGCTTTTCTACCTGTACTCTAAAAATATATATATTAAAAAAAATCATTATTTGTCATTATTCCATGAAATAGTTTAATGCAATCCTTGTTATTTCATTTTCTTTTTCGCCCAAGAAGAGGTTTTGGGTATCCATTGTCATGTTTACTGCCAACATTCGCTCTCACTGTGAATTAGAGCTGCAAAATGCTATCAGTTGTTACTGGAACATGTCCAGTTCACACAGGGACAGAGATGTAAAAAAATAACACCAGCTTGTATACTTCTAAGTAATGCTCTGCATGACGCAACAGCCTTTGTTTTCTGACCATTACCCTCTCCACATCTACATCAATATTAGATGACTGAGAACCCACAAGATTCAATATGGATGCAAGATGTTATATGTGTACGTGTGTTTGTGTATGGGCTTGAGAATTGTAATTTTAAAAGCACTTGGCCTGGTGATTGTTTTATACTCATGAAGATAGCATGTCTTGTATTTTAAGAACAACAGCACAATGAGCTGTAATTTCATGCAGTTACAAAAGCTGGCACTGAAAAATGAGCCAAATCAAAAAGATAATGAATACTTTGAGAATAAATGCAGACAAAGAAATGCTTTGAATAAACATTTTAAAGAAGATTTTAATCCCAAAAATGTCTTCATTTACTCAACTCATGTTGTTCCAAACCTAAAAGACATCATGGAACACAAAAGAAATGCTTTAAATAAATGTTCAAGCTGTTCTTTTCCATACAGCAAAAGGAAAATGTCAAGCTCCAACAATGACAAAAAGCTCCATAGAAATGTCATAAGGGGCCGTTCACACAAAGCGAGTTTTTCCAGTTTTTACTGTGCTGCTTTTTTATTATTTTGACGTGTTTTACCATTGCGCTCACATCTTTTGCAGTGCCTTGTGCTTGAGACGCCATTCTAAATTATGTGGCGCTCAAATTAAATAAGTTTAACTCCACTGACCTGTATCCCGCGTTTTAACTTGCACCCTGAAACATGACAGTTCTTTTTTTTTCGAGGATGGTTCTATAAACTATAAAAATCCATGAAAGCTTTCAATTGTGCAAAATGAACTTTCGAAAAAAGAGTTAAATAATTTTTAAGTATTATTTTACACCAAGAAAAAATAACTGATCTCTGAAAGGTTCTTAGGGAACCACAAATGGTTTCTATAGCATCACTACAAAAAAATAAAATAAAATAATTGATATGCCTTTAAGATGAATTCTTCTATGGCGTATGTTATTGTATGCGTGCTGTTCTTATGTGAGCGCGCACACTTGAAATGAGAACGCTTGCGCAAAGAGGAAGATGATCACTCCATCCCTCCGGCATGCGGTTTTAATGCGTTTACTTCCAATTTGATTTGTAGCGTTTTACAGATTGTTTTCTTTTCCCTGTTAACATCTGCTATTTCGACATGTATTAAGAGTGTGCTTCACTGAAAGAAGAGTTTGAAGGACAGACTTCAAACTCTGACAGCCGTTATAACTTTTACATTTAAAGTGTCCCTATTATGTTATTTTAAAGGTGCCTAAGTTTGTTTTGGAGGTCAATTTCCATGTATCAAAGGTGCATGTATATGTGTGTGTGTTTGTGTGAAATATATATATATACAGATTTTTTATGTTTTTAAATGAAGACTTTTCTGCTCACCAATGCTGCTTTATTTGATGAAAATTCTGTTTTCTATTTTAATATATTTTAAAATGTAATTTGAAAGCTGAATTTTCAACATCATTACTGTTGCTGATTACACATCAGTTTTCAGTGTCACATGATCCTTCAGAAATCATTCTAATATGCTGATTTGATTTATACTCCAAAAACATAAATTATTATTTTCAATGTTGAAAACAGTCATATACCAAATCCCCCAAAACTCTATGATGAATAGAAAGTTCAAAAGAACAGCATTTATTTAAAATGTAATATTTTCTAACATTTTAAATGTCTTTACTGTAACTTTTGATCAATTTAACTCATCCTTGATGAATAAAAGTATTTTCTAATTTCTTTCCCCCAAAAATAAAAAAATAAATTCTTACTGACTCCAAACTTTTGAATGGTAGTGATTAATGTTACAAAAGCTTTCCATTTCAGATCAATTCTGTTCATTTGAACTATATATTTATCAAAGAATCCTGAAATAAAAATTTAAAAAACTGTTTTCAACATGGATAATAATCATAAATGTTTCTTGAGCATCATATTATAATAATTTCTGTAGGATCATGCGACACTGAAGACTGGAGTAATGATGCTGTAAATTCAGCTTTGATCACAGGAATAAATTACACTTTACTATACGTATATTAACATAGAAAACTGCTGTTTTAAATTGTAATAATATTTCACAATATTATTTATTTATTTATTTTTAATCAAATAATTGCAGCCTTGGTGAGCAGAAGAGACCTCTTTTAAAAACATAAAAAAATCATACCGATCTAAAACTTTTGACCGGTAGTGTATATATATATATATATATGTATAAACACTTTAATTTTTTCATAATACACATTGCACATTACCTAATTTTGACAGTTTGTTCGAAGATTCAGTCTCTCTAAACCCCTTTCGGTGAGATGACTGATTGGTCAGATGGCCTAATCTGCTGTGATTGGTCTACTCAGCTCTGATTGTTCATATGTCTGTCTACTCTATTTGTATGCTGTAATGTAAGTCTTACAATACACATTTGTCCTCTGACAATTATGGAAATCCAATTTGTCATCGCTTGGAGGCGACGGGATTCCATGTTTTCATCAGTAACCACATGCTGTGGAAGAGTGTTCTCTGAGATTTCCGGCGGGGATGCCTTCACCTCTAATGAATTGTTGTTGTTTTTTAACCAAAGAAAAATTGTTTTATCATCTCAGTGGGATTTATTTTTAGCCAGTGCTAATTAATAAAAAGAGAGGCCTAAATGGTTGCAAGCAAATACCCAGAGAGCTAAACCTCAGATTTTTGGAGGAAAATTTTTCTCTTTTGAGAAAATGTAATTATTGTACTGCTCTCCTAGGGAGCGATCAACAATGAAGTCATTTCACCTCCCGACAGCAAAGACAATTGGGTTGAGTGTCAAAAAGAGAATAATATTTTGAAAGTAAAGCATGTACTGTAGGTCCATAGAAAAAATATTCTATAGGGTGTGACACTCTATGCTTATGAAAATAAAATTCCTGAGAGTCTTGCCATTATTTTGCAAGCCTCAATTTCATAATTCTACAGGAGTAAAAAAAAAAAATCAGGGGTTGTAAAAGTACTCGAGAGTATTTGTGCATGCTCTTTGAGGTGGTGACCATAGACCTCCATTATATAACTGATATATAACTGACACAAATGGTTTGACCTAAAACTTACTACGGAAACAAAGACACCTACATCTTGGATGCCCTTGAGGTAAGCTAAAACATCCGCCACTACAATATTAAAGGGATAGTTTACTTTGAAATTAATTTTTTTGTAAGAGTGAAAGATGCAAATAAAACATACTCCGATCCCCTAAAAAAATACTTAGGTGAAATACAGTTTTTATAGTTCATCAATTTGCACCACAGCAAAACGCCGTCTCCAACATAAAATCTGAAGAGTTTGCAAGAAAGACAGCGACATTAGGTGGCACAAGCTGTAAAACTTTTGTCTTAGATAATTAGAGTAGGTTTCGCCTGTCTGTGTCGACTTACAATGACTCACAATGCAATGAGTCACATTAGCTATAGTGCAAAGACATGCTCCATTTCACACAGTCTCTGTTCTCCTGTCCTTTTTAGCATGTTTAATTACGTTCTGGGAGTAAGAGACAACTAGTCGAAAACAATTTGTTTTAAAGGAACAACTCATCATCAAATTTAATTACCATTAACCTGAGACTGCACGCTTGTTTGGCCATTTCACTCTGCATAATTTAAAATTCAATTCATTAACAAGTCTGAGCAGCATACCAATCAAAATGTTAATCAAAGATAAAATTTGGATTAAGTTGTTCAAGATCTTGCCATTTTTTGAGTATTTTTGCTTTGTTTACCATTTAGTTAAACTATTTTGATGGTCAACTTTAGACATTCATTCTGTAAGTAACTTTGCAGATATGTTCATTTACTCTCATAGAGCACATTTGTATAGGGTTCGTAGAAGTTGACATGTAGTTCAAAGTTCATTATATAATATCTAAAGTGGACCATCGAAATAATTTGTTTTAAAAAAATGCATAAAAAATATAAAAATATTCATAAACCAAATAAACTTTACTCAAGCAAAGTTGTGAAAGAAAATAAGACTAAATGTATGATATTTTATCTTTATGGTGTATTGTTCTTTTTTTACCAATTGTTTTATTCTTTAACATAATAAACATTGCATTTCGTTGAATTTATCCTTAAATCAAGAAAACATAAAATGAATTCACTAGATATTTCATGCAAGACCAAAATTAAAAATCGTACTGATTCTGATTAAAGTTCTGATTAGTATTTTTTTTTCTTACATACAACATGCACATATAAATATATATATAGAACTGTAGATTATTTTAGTATGTTGAGGTGGGAGTAACATGAGCTGCCAACAGGAGAGACAGTCAGTGGAGAGTCATTGAGATTATATTAATGTCCTCCCACTATTGTGCAAATGGCACAACATGGGTTTCTCCAGCAGGTCTATTCTCATAATGACTGAACTGTGAGTTGATTTTTTTAAAACACTGCAAAACATGCAAGTCCCTAATGTCACATTTGCAGAAATAACAACGCAGTGAGACTCTCACATAAAGTAGCTATGAAAAATTACGGTTATGCAAATCTAGTTTTCTTTTCTTTTTTTGCCCAGTTACTCTTAACTGTACCTTGAAACGGGCTGATGGCACCATTCAATATACTATGTGCTAAGTTTGCGGTTACAAAAAAAGATTGGTACAGTAAAAGTGCTCAAAATTCTGATTTCGTTAAGTCAGTGTATTTATATTGTGTCTTAAAAAAATGTCTGACCAATTTAAAAAAACTATTGGTACAGTAAAATCTGCCAAATATTTGCATTTCACAAGATCAATTCACCCTTAATTTAAGCACTTTTTCTGATTAAAATTATTTGGCGGAGAAATTAAATTCTATTTTAACAGCACTGATTGCAAGCAACACCATAGAAATAGAGGACCATTGCGCCATATAAAAAAGGGAAGTGACAATAGCTGGATTCAACTTTGTACAAGACAAACTCCTTTAACGAAATCAAAATTGAGCACTTTTTTACTGTACCTATGTTTTTTAGGAGCCATTACATTTAGCACACAGGACAATGCACACTGAGCCGCCTATTGCGCCATCAGCCCATTTTCGTGCAGCGCTTCTCGACTGCCACAAAGGATGCGTTTAATCCAACATAAGGTCTATGAAATAATACACTTTTAGAAAAAGGGTTCTATTTTATGTAGCATAAGGTTCTTTACTAAACTGCAAAGGATCTTTTATGCAAAACAATGATGATAATGACAAGAATGACAATGATGATAATGACAATGATTATAATGACAACCTTTGTGCCTTTTGGCTCTTTATAGGCTATTATTCATTCATATATTACATTATTCTGCAACATTTTGCAGTTGTAATTAAATTATTGTTTATTAAACTGTTGTAGTAACTTAATATCCCATTTTAATCATGCTGATTTTTGAAGGATAAAAACTGAAATGGCACTCTTCGTGTGATATTGATTAATTACATTTTTTAACCCCCATATCTTGAATTTTGTGATCATTCATGCGTTGCATTTTAGGGGTTCCAAATGCGTAGCGCTTTAGAACCTTTTAAGGTTCTATATAGAACCTTTTCTTCTAAGAGTACTGTCTATAAGAAAATTTTACTGTCCCAATCTTTTTTTTTAATGAACCATTAAACCTAGCATGTTTTATTCATAGTAAGATAAGATGGCATAAGATGGGGAATGAGTTAAAAGGGAATAAGTTATTATGGTTAACATAAATCAACAATTGCAACACATGATCACGCAAAAAAGAAATAGTTGCATGTGCACAAGAAATTGAGTGCTTACGAGAAGTTGCATCCTCAACAGGTTCTCTTGCGCCGTGAAAGTCTGTAAATTTATTTCTTTATATAACATTTTTAAAATCTTACCCAATGAGTTCTGTATTTTTAATTTTATTACCAGCTGTAATACTAAAGAAAAAAAATTGCAAATTTACACCCTACATTTTTTGAGGTCCCTGAGGTGGGTGAGAGTCTGCATCTCTAAAAGTAAAAAACAAACAAAAAACACCTTAGATGATTCAAATAAAAAGTATGTAATAAGTGATTAACCAACTACAACATAATTTCACACAGCAATAGTTTCTGTCTTTTTTCCTATACAGCCATTCCCAGGCTCACATACACAACCTTCATGGAGTGCAAACCTAGAAAATATTCTCATTCCCATCAAATCTCACTTCCAATACCTATGGTAGAGATTACACTTCCATCATATTCCAGGAGCTTTAACACCTAAGCCTGTGCTGTACAATACAAATACTAATTTCTGTGCCATTCTTTATCTTCCTTTCTTATTTTAATCATTCCTTTCTCCATAGACCTACAGTGACCTGGCATAATTTGACATTCAAGCTAAATCTCCAATCTTCTCTATAAAACTTTATTTTAAGTTTAAAAACTCAAACTCATACTTGCAAACTCAAAATGAAGTCATATCTTCTTGTTTGCGCTGGTTGAACTTCTGTCTCAAAATCCTATATCTTTGCAAGGGGAAGATACAAGAATGCCACAATAACTTCTGAATGTATCGAGTATGTTTATAAATTCAGAATATAAGCACTGTCTGTAGGATCCAACAGTCTGATCTTTAGTAAAAAATAAATAAATAAATTAAAAACCCTTCTATAAAGAATTATTTTTGCAATTTAAACATTTTTCATGACAAATCATATTTTATGACCTTTTGTACAAAGGAGGGCATATGATCAGGGTCGCAAATTTGCTTTTTTGTATATATATATTAGGGTGTAACGAAACGCGTATTCGTATCTGAACCGTAACTACTACAATATACATTTCATTTTGTCCAAGGAGCTGTTTTGTTTTATAAGCTCCTATGAAAAGTCAAGTAGGCTATAGCTCCATCATTGCTCAAAGTTAAAAAATTATCATACTTTATGATGTTAGTTTTAATAAAAATATAATAAAAAATTTAAATCAAGGAAATTTCGCTGCCATAAGTTTATATACAAGTTTTTCTCTCTGCGCTGAAGCTACATCAGAGACATCTACAGTACATGAAAGTCTCTGCTCTCGCCCTCGCTTCCTCTAACTTGCTTTAATCCAAAATAAATGGTTTCTAGGGGAGAAAGAGCAGATGCTATCAAGCGTAAAGTTCACCACCCTCAGTGCTTCACTAATGTGGGAGTGTGGACTATTAAAGCAAAAACAAAAGCAAATCAGTTAGATGTGAGGCCCCCATTGCCTACATATAACTTCCAGAAATACTTGTCAGTTTGTTGGAAAGTGGTCAGTAATTCTGTGGTGCTTTAAGGTTATAGGTTGTGTGTGTCTATCTGCAGTGATGACTATGGACCAGATACTGTAGACCTTAATTGAAAAAAGACAAGGTAATTCCCTGAATTAAGCAACAGGGCTCTGACATATGTTCCTGTAGTCAATTGGGGTGGAAATGCGAAGGTCATGGTACTCAGGAAACACATATACTGATAGAATGTATCTTGTGAATGCATGTGAAAAAATAAATTAAATGAGCATGCAGCAATAAGCACTGATCACCAATGAGAGTCAATCACAAATAATGAATAGTACCTAAGAATAATAATAAAAACTTTTTTAAGTATTTCATGTGTTAACTAATCAGTAATATAATTGTATGATTGTGTTAAGTAACAGTTAGTTAATCAATAACTAATAAATTCTGTCATCGTCTGCACCAGTCTGTCTTTGTCTCAGCACTACACTTCCCAGCATCCCTCATGTTTACACAACTGCCTATCATCATTATTACACCGTCTTGTTAATCATCATCTGTTTCACCTGTCTTCACTAATCAATGTTCATCAGTCCCTGTATTTAGTTTCCTTCAGTTCAGTTAGTCTTTGTCGGTTGTTAACGTTTAGTGAGACTGCGTTTCCCTGCCTGTTTGAGCCCTTTTTGATTTATATTGAGAATAAAACTCTCATGTTGGAACCTTCAGCCTTACTCGTCTTCATCTGCCTGAACATGCCGTGACAGAACAACCAACCAAAGCCAACATGACCTGGGAGCTCGATTTCGAGCTGCGTCGAATGCTGTGGGAAGGCCCCTGCGTTGTGTGTCATGAAGCACGTATGGAATCAGTCCAATGGAGAGATGGAACGTCATAGGCGGGTGACGTCATCAACCAGGAAACTATCAAGCACCTGTCTGTCTTTAGTATTTGCTAGGCAGGAGTTATCACATTTACAACATACAAACAATTTTGTATGAGAGACTATGGCGAGCGAACAGCATTTAAGAATTGTGTTCCTCCCTGCTTGTGCTATCTAATGGGCGGGGATACACTCGTTCTTTGTGTTGTTTGTTTGGGAGTGCAGCATGCCCAGTCAGCTCTTGAGGGGGCTGACTGCGAGCATTGCGAGCGTCTGCCTTTGAGGAGAGTGGTCGGTGCGCGCTTCCCACGGTTCAAGTCCCGCTTCTGCAGAGGGGGGATATCAAATGGATCTTTCAACAGGGTTAGAGGTGGGCTCTGCCTTATCTCTGCCTTTACCTGTTAGATCCAGTGTCTCAGCCCCGGTTCGGAAGCACACTCTGCGGCTTTCTTCCACCTGGGCTGAGACACCAGTACTGAAACTATCTAGTAAAAAAAAAAAAATACAAAAACTGAGAGAGAAAAAAAGCAGTATTGACGAGAGAGATTTGGAGGACTTGCCACCTCACACTCCCGAAAGAGAATAGCGAAATGAAACAAGTATTGTAAACCTAGGACAGCTACTCACTGTAAAGCAGTTTCAAAACTGTTGGGTTTGATGAGCGTCCAATGTTATACCTTGGCCTGTTGCACATGAGACCACTGCGGTGGTGGCTCAGGACAAAGGCATTCTCCCCGAGGGGAAATCCGCCACGCGGCGCTGCCTTAGCGCTCTGGTCTTGTGGAAAGAAACTTGGTTCCTGTCCAAAGGTCCTTTGTTGCGGGCTTGTTGTCATCGCGTAACACTAACGATAGATGCTTCCCTCACAGGGTGGTCACGAGTGGTCGTCCCAGGTCTGTAGCAGGACTATCATCTATCTGGCATGGCATATAAATTGTCTAGAGATGTTGGCGGTGTTTCAGGCTTTGAAACACTTCCTAGCAAACCTGAGAGGTCATCATGTGTTAGTTCAGTCAGACAGCATGTCCGTGGTCTCATATATAAATCATCAGGGGGGCCTCCGGTCACGCCGGCTTTAAAAGTTGGCCCTTCAGATCCTCCTGTGGTCCCAAGGGAAGTTACCATCACTGAGAGCAATGTATCTTCCTGGGTATTTGAATCTGGTAGCATCCTCCCTGTCGAGGTAGGGGCAGAGGCCGGGGGAATGGAGACTCCACCCCAAGGTGGTGGAGCTCCTTTGGTTGAGTTTCGGTCGCACTGAGGTGGACCTATTCGCTTCCAAGGAGACTACGCATTGTCATCTGTGGTTCTCCATTAGTCATCCAGCCCCCCTGAGGTTGGACGCTATGATGCAGCTTTGGCCGGTCACATCTGTACGCCTTTCCCCGATTGCTCTGCTACCAGGAGCTCTTCGCCAGGATGGGATCAGCCTACTACTAGTAGCCCCATACTAGTCGGCCCGAGTATGGTTTGCGGACCTAATTTCTCTCCTGGACGGCTCTCCTTTGGAGCTCCCGGTAAGGAGGGATCTACTCTCTCAGGTGGGCGGCCTGATATTTCACCCCCGCCCAGAGTTGTGGAAACTGTGGGCTTGGCCTCTTATGGGGCCCAGCTCATAGATTCTGGTCTCTCAACTGAGGTTGTTGAGACCATCGTTCACTCAAGGAAGGCATGTTAACTCCATCCACAAGGAAGCTATATGCCTTGAAGTGGAAACTTTTCACTTCTTGGTGTGGAATTTCAAGAAGGCAAAGAACAGACTGAAGACCGGTCTTGCCAGACAACCATGAAAGGGGGAGCTCAGTACCACTTAAAATAAACCCCAGCAGGCTGCAAGTTCTGTTCACCTGGTCTTGGTTTACTTTGAGATGAATGGCTGAATGACTTTACATTCTCTTTTACTTATCTCTCTACTAAGTTGAACGATATGAACAAATTCAACAGTGTATGATCTGCAGAGCTGCCAACTTTTCAGTTTAGCTTGGCGTGAGACTTCTCCAACACCGGGTGAGGGTGGGGGGGTTGTCTCTTGCTTACCTCTCTGCCATCGTGCGCAGTTAGGTGGAGATCAACATATGTCTCGCATGCACGCTCGCTCTCAGATAAGATTAAAGGATATTTTAACTAATTTGCAGGAAAACTAGTTGATCTCGAGTGCCTCAAAAGATAGACCTATAGATAAACTCATCTTTCAGGCGTGACACTTCAGCGTGAGAAATCAAAAGTGTGGCGTGAGAGGGTGAGAATTGGCTCAATTGCGTGAGTCTCATGCTGAATGCGTGAGAGTTGGCAGCCCTTATTGTGTGTTTTCTGCTTTTACACTTTACAGCATATTCTAATCAGTCCACAGCGCTCCTCTTATACGAGTAATAATGGCTCAAGGCCACTCTGCTTACAGCTGTCTTGTCAGTGAGGGCATTCTGTTCAGCCTGATGTTGGAAATCATGGTGTAGTTTCATGAACAGGGCTCCCAATGCCACTGAGTTTTTATAAAACCCTGAGTGGAGAATTATCTCCAGAAGGACAACCATTCTGTCTATAGACATTCTGTCCACTTTCATATTTAGTTTGAATTGCCAATACTGTAGGTGGTCCAACAGACTCACAAAAACAAAATAATTGTCAAAACACTGTGTTCTGCAGGGTAAGGCATTAACAATATGACTGTAACTGTCAGTAGTATTTATACGGTACCTTGTGTCAAGATGATTAATGACCCTATGATTGACAGGTGGGCGGGTCTAACATTTGCCCTAGTTACCCATCGATCAAGTTGGTTTTGACCTGTTGACCGGGGTATGATATGTAATTTTTACATTTGGTTTTGAGCTGTTGACTGGGGGTATGATATGTCATTTTGTCAGTTGGTTTGATCTGGGGGTAGGATATGTGTGATGGGACATGATAGAATGTGTGTAAAGAAGGGTTATATAGGATGTGCGTCACATGACCTTTATATATAGGAGTAAGACAATGCTAAAGGGGTAAGACAAATATTTCAGTGAAATTCTCTCAAAGTCTCATTTTTGTGTAGCTTTGCTTCAAGTAACTTTTGAAAATTTTCTGATATTTTTATTTGGAAAAAAATCAAAAAGTTTTTGGCCGTTTTAAATTAGTATTAAATGATCTCACTTGTTTCAAGAGAAGGTATAATTTTTATACAATGAAATGTGTCAACAATAAGATAAATTAAAATGTACAGGTTGCCATGCATAATGCAACAGACATTCAGTAGCCTCATAATTCCATATGTGGCATATATGTTTCGACTGTTTTAACCCAAATTAAAATGATTTGATGTCCAGTACACTAGATGTTGGACTAATTAATATAATTTTAATATATATTTTACTAATATACATAGACTTTTGGTTACACTTTATTTTAAGGTGACGTAGTTACATACTTAGAAGTGCTGATGTAATATTAATTAACTACACGTACTAACTATAAAGTTATGGTTAGTTTGGTTTAGGGTTAGTTACTTTATGCATAATATTCTGTCATGTGTAACTACATCACCTTAAAATAAACTGTTACCAAACATTTGGTGTATACTAGAAAAACTATTGTATTTTCATATACAAGTGTTTGACATTTAGCCATAAATAAACATTGTTTGTTCATAAAGCTTTTCCAATTTGGAACTGAGGTGGTTAAAATGATCAGTCTACCAAGCATTTTACTGATGGTACGTAACGGTAAACATAATTTACACTATAAAAAACACAACGCAAAGTACACAATGTTATTCCCAACATAACATTAACCATTAGAAACAAGTCATTAATGGGATAATAGCAATAATGCAATGTTTAAATGCTAACATCTTGCATTAGACTGCACATGCACAGCACAAAGACATGACATCAATGTGATAAGGTATCATTAATATATGAGCATTCACAAAAGCTAAAATATTTAAAGACAAATGATAACGAAACTTTGAAAAAGATGAATCCACATAAAAAAATGGAACTACAGTGTAGTCAATTCACCCGTGTGATTTATTCAATAATTTTATGACTATGAAATGATTATTCATTAATGCATACAGTAGAATCAAACTCAAAATCCATGTCAATGAAAGGGAGCAATTTGACATGCTTCTTATCTCATTCTGATTATGCAAAATGACTCAAAAAAATATTCCAGAAGAATTCATGGAGTAATGCCAGAGATTTCCGATGTGCAAATGTCTAATGCATGGAGTTCATGTCAGTACTGACCTCTTTGTAAAACTCCTGCAAATCTCCCTCACAGAATATTGCTCTGCAGAGGTGATATTTTATTACAGAGCTATATTTCTTCCTAGGGCCTTTCCTATCTCAGAGCACTCAACAATTGACTATAAATCAAGCCAGTTTTGCTGGTTCTTAATGCAGAGCCAATTAAACAGCAGTCGTCTACTCTAAGTTTGAAATAATAAGGGTTTAAATATAGAACATGAGATCAGCTCAAGTGTGCCTGTGGCAAGAGTCTTGGGATAAGAAGGCTTGTTCAAATGTATTTACAAACAACTGTAGTGAGAAATGAAGCTGTCATGTATCCCCTAACACTGTCTTGAAATGTTAAAAGTCTCAGCGCAATCTCTCCGCACCATACAGGGGATTGGAAAAACATGTGCTCACCGTAGAGGTGAGAGGCGTAAAGGTTGATCCAATGATGGTGGCAATAAATCTGCCAGGAATTTGTTTGGCTGCTTTTTTTGTTGTGAGACTATATAAGACTGTGTCGTCATTATACAGTAAAATCATTCTATGTGATGAATTCATCCCTGTGTTTGTGAGAATTAGCTAATCCTGGGCACTCGCAGTAAATATGTGCATCTTTGATAGTGTAAGCTCATTCTTAAATTAACATCTAAACAATAAAAAAAAACCTGTTCACCAATATACCACCAGCATACTGTTACTCTCTCTTCAATAGAGTGACCGCCCACCTTTTAAGAAGCCGTGGTTCCGGAAGGATTTTATTTGTTTTCCTCAAAGGCATTAAAACATTTAAATGAAGAGTTCTAGTCATAAATCAAACTAAACATCTCTGAGATGAGTCAACACATGACAGACTTTGTTTTGAAGCAAAAATGTGCGTATTCGGCGGCGGGTCAGGCCATCTTGCAGGCATACCAGGCTGACTTATTAAAGGACGTGAGTGAGAGTCAGGGGATCAGCACTGATGTAGTTCACGAACTTCCATACTCCTAGCATGCACGCTAGCAATTGCTTCGGCCTATCAGAAGCTGTCGCGTTTGATTTTTTTGGGGTGCTTTATAGTTTCCTGGTTCGATGACGTCAACTGCCAATGGCTTTCCGTCTCTCCTTCTGATCTGATTCCATATGCGCTTCAGGACCAGTGGCAATAGGTTTTTACTTTCAGAAGCTGACCGTGGTCCTATTTACATTGTTTAGACTGCTGAGCATCATGGGAGAGTTGTGTAACAAACTGCTTCTTGTCAATAGGCTGTAATATATATATAAACGACTTCAGATAAAATGTTGACTATCATGGCCATGCACAAACAAGTGCTTATTGTTCAATGCTTCTGCGGTTCGAAGATATAATTATGTTTCCTTTGGGAGCTATTATGGATAGTTAATATAACAAAAAGGTGTGTGAGAATATTAATTTACATCAAAACAGACCACTTTAAATGTTGTGCACACATTCATTCACCATTCATTATATTCTTATGAGAAAGGCACTGTAAAAAATTAGATTTCCACTTTAAATTGCTCCCTTGATACAGGGTAACTTTTAAAGCAGTGACTCATCTCATTTATAGATCATCATGCACAGTAACATTTATTATGTTTTATCAGCTATTCGCTTATAGCCTTCAAATATTGTTCCACCTCTGTCAATTAATATTAACTTTGGTGGATAACTAATCTGAGAAGCCTGAGAAGGGAACAAGACACTGTGCTGATATGACACTTTGGGGAACTAGTACCCACTATTCCACAACGAGCCCTGCCTGTGTGAAGCTGTGCACAGGCACACTTAGGACAAGAGCACTACAGTGTCTGGCTTAGAAGTAATGTCCATGATATAAAATCTGATAAAAGTATGAGGGGCCCATCCTGCTGCATCACACACCTTATGGATCGGGTCCCCTGAAAGGAGGGCTCTAGAGGACGCCTTGCCTCTGGTTGAATGAGCCCTCACGGCCAAAGTTTAAGGCAAGCTGCGCACCTGATAGGCCGTAGAGATAGTCTGAACGATCCAGTTACTGATGTTCTGCTTGGATGTGGGTTCCTACTCTCCCCAGAGAATTAATGACTAGTAAAAAAAGCTACTTTGAGTTCTCAGCCCACTTCAGAGGTTAGAAGGGGGCCCTCGACCAGCCCTTCGAGAACCACTGCCAGGTCCCATGTGGAAACTCTGGTACGAGCGGCAGGTCTCATCCTCCAAGCCTCACGGAGGAAACTTACGACCGGCTGATGTCTCCCCAGAGGCCCATCACCCAGAGGAGCATGGAAAGTCGCAATGGCAGCCACGTATACCTTCAGTGTGGATGGGGTATAACTAGCTGAGAAGCGATCTTGGAGGAACTCCAGCACTGAAGCACAGTTAACTGGATTGCTCTCTAACAATTAACATCATCCTCTCTAAACCAAGTGGAAACACATTCCACTTTAGACCATACAGTCTCTTTGTGGAAGGAGCTCTGGAACTGAGTATGGCCTTAACCACTCCAGCCAACAGGGCAGCCTCTAGGTACTGAGCCCCCTCAGGGGCCAGGTCCAAAGTTTCCACAGATATGGTCGAGGGTGAATATTGAGCCCCTCAGAGGGATCTGCCATGGCTGGCCTGCCAGGAGTGCCTTTGAAAACCATACCCATGGCCGGCCAGTACAGGGACTATTAGAAGTATGCTGACCCCATCTCGACGGACCTCTCTCCAGAACTCCCGGGAGCAGAGCGATCGGGGAAAGGCGTACAGACATAGCATCTGCAATGTCTGTACCATGGCATCTAACCCCAATGGGGCTGGATGGGTGAGAGAAAACCATGCTAACAAATCCACTTCCATTGGGCCGAACCTCTCGCATATCTTCTTCACCACCTCGGTGTAAATTCTCCAATCCCGGGCCTCAGGCCCTGCCTCAACAGGATGTCTGCTCTCTGATTCTGGTCCCGTGGGATGTGCATTTCTCTGATATATAACAGTTTCCCCTGGGACCACAGAAGGATCTGATGCCCCATTCTGGATAGAGTGCGCAATCGCAAACCCCCCTGATAAAGCCACTGGGAGACCACTGACATATTGGCTGCGTGGTGACCCCTGAGGTCTGGGAGGAAGCTCTCAGATCCCAGCCATCTATGACCACACCCTAGCCCGTGAGGGAGGCGTCATCGATACGGCTTTCCGGCGTCATGACGCTCCCAGCACGGGGTCTTAGGACAGAAAAAAAAAGCTTTTTCCCATATAAATAGGGATCAAAGGCATCTGTGCGAACCCTGATGTGCAGCAGGCCAAATGGAATGAAGCTGGACGCTGCTGCCATGAGCCCTAACACTCTCTGAATTTTTTTGTCCTAGCTTTATTCTGGTCGCCATGGCCAGGATGGACTAGATCCATGTAGGATCAATTGCATCCTGGTACCCTAAAGCCTAAGTGGACCTTGAGCTGCATCCATGCATTTGGTAAAAGCACAAACCCAATATTAGAATGCGTCGCAACCAAAAAGCGAACCTCAGGAACTTCTTCGGAAGGATGGATATGTGGAATTGTGCATCCCTTAGATCTATCATGACAAACCAATCCTCACATTCGATCTGACTCACTATGATGGGAATAGTGAGCATCTCGTAACCTGAATCTCCTCAGAGACCGAATTCAAGTGCCGATTCAAGCAGACCTTTATGTTAAGTTCTTACGGTACAAACAACACCAAAATAGAACAGACAGTTGGACACAGAGCGCTTGCTGAAGAGCAAAAAGCTAACTCTGTTGTGTGCTGGCATCCCTCTGTAGCTTCTGTGTATGCCGTTACGTTACGTCATGATGCAGCACCAATCAGGATTGGATTAGATTCATTCAGTACGGTAACACTTTACAATAAGGTTCGTATAGTTAATACATTAGGTAATATGAACTAATAAATGAATAGCACATATACAGCATTTGTTAATCTTTGTTAATGTTATTTTCAACATTTACTAATACTTGATTAAAATCTTGTTAACATTGCTGTATTTTCATGAACTAACATGAACAAAGATGAACAAATGCAGAAACAAATGTATTGCTCATGGTTAGTTCATGTTAGTAAATACATTAACTAATGTTAACTAATGAACCTTATTGTAAAGTGTTACCATTCATACTTCAGATGAGTTATTTTGGGGAAAGTGACTTTTAAGAGTAATGCATTGAAATACTGAACCACTTAAATGGTCCTTAGTTACTTTCATAGAAAGTAATGTATTCATTGCATTACTCTTCTCACTTTGGGCTTGCTCTCTCCCAGGCCTTGCAGGTATAAGTGCATTACAAAACTGTTACTCCCTAAAAAGTGACAAAATACATTGCTTAGTTAATTTTCAAAGAAAGTAGAACACTACTTTTGCTTGCTTTCTTTCAGGCTTTGCAGGTAAATCTTTGTTTTTACTGAGAAGTTCTTTTTTGCAACTGTTTAAAAGCACAATATGTAATTTTCACCACTAGAGGTCACTTATTCAAATCAAAGGCGTAGCTTGATGACGACGTTAATGAGGATAAATTCATGGGAATTGTCGTCTTCCCCTCCACAGCCAGTGGAAAGAAATCCGACGGACAGAAATCCTGTTCATGGATGAGTGAATTTATTCAATTTGAACAAGGCCGCTGGAGCGAATGTTAATGAAAGACACCTGCGATACACAGCAGTTTCAAGGCCAGCAGAGCTTTCATTGTGCACTGTAGTCGGCAGCTTCCACTCTTTTCGCAGGGTAATGCAGCACTGTTTTGGTGTTGAAAGCTACATGTATGTTAAAGTGCCCTTATTATGCTATTTGAAAGTTTCTTAATGTTGTTTTGGAGTCTCTACAACCTCTACAACCAGTTTACATGCAAAGGTCAGGTTTAATTTCCTCATAATAGACATTTGCACATCACCTACATTTTCAATGATTCTCAAATAACTCATCAGATGAATCACTCTCTCTAAATTGCATCGTAATCTGATTACATAATGCATGCTACTTGTACTGTGTTACCCCAAACACTGATAAACTGTATATCTTACTATCATATAAAATAAAATATTTCAAAAAATGTAATACATTAAAAAACAAGCCAAAATTAGTTATCGAAACACATTAGATTTTGTTGCGGCCTTCAAAGGGGTGAACTTAGAAATCAAATTTTCCTTGAGCTTATGACATCTAAGAGGTCATCATATTATAAAAATATCCTGTCAGTTTTGGTACTGAAAATGTCCTTGTTAGTCCAGTAAAAGCTTTTATTGACACCAGGCTCAGCAAACGACTCGTTTTTCAAAGTGGGGAACTATGACGTCAAAGAGGATAAAACAACACCCCCAGAAGAAGATCAACGCCTACTTCAACATGGCCGGTTTAGCCCCACCCACCGATTCGCGCATTACACATAGATCAATAACATAGGCCTGCCTACCTCGTGATGACAAACCGGGTCGAGAGTGAAACTCATTATAATATGCTAAACTGTTATCCACTCACAGCAGTGGGTATTGACTTCCAATTCTTCAATGTGGAGATGCCCATAAAAAACAAGCGTTTTTGAGCTGGGCTCAAAACTAGGGTAGAAAATAGCCTATTACTTATTCATTTTGATGTTTTTTTAAAAACCAATGTAAAAACCAAGTGAAGGCATAAGTGGACCTCAAACAACAATTAAAAAAAATTCCAAAAACCAGTTCATGACCCCTTTAAAGGTGTCTCACAATATGCTGTGACCAATTAAAAGACAATTTCCCTGAATACAGATTAAAGGATTATTTGTTGTTATTTTTATTTTTTTTAGAACAATTTAGATTGATGTGTATAAAAAGCAGTTACCAAGTAGGCTTAGCATAGATTAGAAATATCATTCATTGCAAATACAGACAATGCATGGGGTGATAAAAGGTAAGCAGATGTGAACTAGCCATTGATGTGTTAGAACTGTCAATCATGTGTCTCGCAGGATACCCAGCAGATCTTAACACTGAGTTCAGTACTGAATTTAAGATTTAATAAAATCACCACTCTTTTGCTAAAACCATGTTTAAGCAAACCATTGTTGTGGTTTCAGTTCTACTCATTTATTTGAAATATATATATATATATATATATATATATATATATATATATATATTTTATATTTTTTTTTTTTTCTAATCCATACAACCATTTCTTGGTTTGGTGTCATCATTAAATTGTTGCCTCTACACACTCCAGCCTAAGTTGTAATGACATTCACTGTTCTCTAAAGATAATATGGTTATTGTGTGAAATGTTCAATTACTAGAGGTTTCAAACATGTTCTAAGTGCAAGAGCAGTTGCTTGTTTCTGTTCATAAAATGAACTCTTTCACCTAAAGCAACACAGACATCTAGTAAAGAGTACAGTATTTTTTTATTACTAGTTAACATAGGAGTAAAGGACAAAAATATGAATAAGCTGATGATAATAGAAAAATATAGACATCCATTTTCTGTCATTTTTATGTTTAGATTTTCTGTCGTTTTTATGTTTAGATTTTTAATTTTTATTAGTTTTATTTTTTAGTCTCATATAGTTAGGGCCCGAGCACTGATGGTGTGAGAACCCTATTGGAATTTCTCCATTTATTCTTCTTCTTCTTCTCCAAACTCAATTGCATTTTTGAGGACCTAATGATGCTCGAAACTGCACATGCACACCTATAAAGGTTACGAGTCAATGCGTTTCTCATTACGTTCCATTTTTATTTATTTATTTTTTTTAAATGCTATAATATTCATAATCTGTGAAATGTTTTCACTGACCACAACACATGTTGATATTGATGGCTGCAACACACTACAAAAAGTTGTGACAGAGGCAAAATAAAATATTATAAAGCTTAGATTATCCAACTCTTTTGAAATGAGGTGAATTGGTAATAGGTGAGGGTATCTTGTTTGCAAGCAAGGATGGGTCATGGCTCACCACTTTGTGTAAAATATCATGAAAGAATTGAACCAATTCAAAAATCTAATTTTTCAATGTAAGATTGCAAAGAATTTAAGAATTTCAGTATTTCAAAGAAATCTCTGTCTGTGTAGGGCAAGGCAGGAGTTGAATGTGTGAGACCTTTGAGCCCTCAGATGGTATTGAATGACAAACCATCATGCTACTCCGTTAAATACAGCCACAAGTGCTCAGGAGCACTTTAGAAATCTATTTTTACTTAACAGTCTGATGGTGCATCCAGAAATGCCACATTAATCTCTGTTACACAAGGAGAAACTATACATTAGTTCTAACTTCTATGTGGAGATGCCAGCGCGTTCTCTGGCCCGAGCTCATCTTAGATAGTCTACAAGACAGTGGAAATGCTGTGGTTCGATGAGTCCATAGTTCACCTTGTTTTTGGGAAAAACAGACATCGGTTTCTCAGTCTCAAAGACAAAATGGACCATCCAGATTTTCATCAGTCACAGGTACAAAAGCAAACATCTGTCATGGTATGGGGGTGCATCAGTGCTAATGGCATGGGTGACTTGCATTTGTGTGAAGGTATCACTGACATGGAGGCATATATTGGATTGTACAGAGACATTTAATGATATCAAGTTGACATCCTGGGCAGCAAGACAATGCCAGGCCTCATTCTGAACATACAAGTGGTTTCTAGACACTCCATAGAACCGATGTGCCTGCCAGCAGTCCAGATCTCTCTTATTGAAAATGTATGACCCATCATGAAAAGGAGAATCAGGAAACAATGGCCACAGACTGTTTTGCATCAGACAAGATTGGGCAAATATTCCACTTGCAAAACTGCTACAATTATTATCCTCAATTCCCAAGTGATTAAAAAGTTGAATTAAATGGAAAGGTGATGTGGCAGTGGTAAACATGCCTCTGTCTCAACTTTTGTGGAGTGTGTTGCAGCCATCAAAATAAAATTAAGTTAGTCAGTTATTAAGTTATTTCCAGTGTCATATTGGAAATATCTTATTACATTTGTCAGTTGAGAGAGACACAGAGTCCTCTGGACTCTCTTTTCCCCTGACCTCCCTGTTTTTGAACTTTCTGTCTCCCCTGGCAACTCCGCTCTGACCCTGGTGACTGCCAGCCCTAACTTGACCATAAAGGTCATGCTCACACTGCCTGTCTGCCTCAACATCACCACGAAGGTCACCTATGACATTATTGCCAACATTTATATTCAGAGCCGGCTGACTGAAACCATCTGAAGCTGGAAGGTGGTCAGAGAGGTGCTTGAAAGACTGCACTGCAAGGTACTTCATAATGCAATCCTAGTAGCCATGATAAAGCTAAAAAATTGATTTCAAATGAAACGTGTCCAGCAAATTCAAAACAAGGGTAAATATTGGGATAGCTTTTCCCAGATGGATAGAGCAAATGAAGGAGAAGTTGCATGTTTTCTTCTCGACAAGTCAATGTTACGGTCTAAATTACAAGCTTTTTTATTCCGTGGTTGTCAGCCCATTCTCACCCCAAGGTGTCACCTAACTGACGCCTTGGGAAGCATTTGACCATGCTTCAATATCTGACGCTTTAGGCGCCCTTTAGCGTTAGATGACACCCTAGGATCGCATGTAACCCAAGCAGCCGCCACTGTATTAAACATCCTTTGTGTGATTCCTAGGCTGCTGCACAAGAGGTCTAGTTCAGTGCTCAGACTAGTGGGACAAGCCAAAAGAGGATGTTTCCAACACAATGGCAAATAAAAATCATTCATTCGGCCAACTCAAACACATCTTTTCCGATATCCACTTCAGCTAAGTATAGCATTCCTTTCCTCATAACGTAGAACGCTTTTGTTCTGCTAGTGAAAGGGACAGTGAGGGAAACTTTGATCATGAAGTTGATGTACTTTTGTTACTGTTTCTTTGTTTTTCGTGTTCTACAGTCTCAGCAGTTCAATGAAGCGACACTTCAAAGACACATTAAAAATGCAATTCATGCACACAATAACTTGAATCATATCTAATTAATATCTTTTCAATTTATATTGAAAATCATTTAGACCCTTTTTCTGAGGTTTAAAGAAAAAAATCTTAAGCGGTGTAACTTTCTATGAGAGGGATGAAATTGTCAAATTCAAAATATGTTTGAATGTTTTTTTGAAAATAATGATTAATACGTGTATACTGATGATTATTTCAAGGTTAATTTTACTATACTTTTTTCTTTAATTACAATACGCATGTGACATTTTTAGAGTAATTGAATTCAAAAGTTTTATTGAAAGTAATATAAATGTTGTTTTTCCTCCCAAAATTTACAAAACCAACATAAACAGAAAGAAGACTACATTATGAACTTGGCTCCTGCCTTTGAACTCCTGCATTTTTTAAGTATTCTCTCTTTTGTTGTCAGAGTCATAATTATTTGTCATTGGTGCTTAAATATGATTGTATGAATTTATATTGCATGTTGGTGAGCTGGATGGATGGTGCAGCCTATTTAACTTGTGGAGGATGTTGACAGGTATTAGAAAATTATAACTGCTGGTGCATGACATGTACAAAATTTAAACAATTTGAGCAAAAGTCTGAGGCTAATTTGACAGTAAGTGAGAAAAATGCCAGGAAATATTCTGCAAATATTTCATAATACAAACCCAAATGTAAGATAGTAAGATAGTAACCAATTTTAGTGAAAAATCATCTTAAATTGTGTGGGAAGTCTCACTTCAAATAATTACCAGATTAAGCCAAGAACTTAATAAATGGGTCATTTTTTTGCCTCACGAAAACCAAATTCTACCCTAGTTGTGATCTAATAATTGGCAGTGAAAATGAATAGTTCAGTCCTTGACATTTTCTACCAATTATATACTACCAATTACCCACTCCCCAATGTGTTCTTTTTGTCACATACGCCCCACAGGACACATGATGATAGATGATGAAACTTACAGGATTTTCAAAAAGTGTGAAATTATATCACCACATCTTCTCATTTTGTAACAGCATGACATCATTAGGTGAGATCTGAAGGATTATGTTTATTAGTGTTTTGGCAAATTTGAAGATTACTGTTGAGGAGTGTCAAGAGTTTGCTGTCATTAGCCAACACTTCCCTTCAGCATCCTCTTTTCTAGTATTTTAGCATTATATATATACCTATATATATATATTAAAAGGGGTCATGCTATGGATTTAAAAAATATATATATATTGTAATGTCCCTTGAGGTGATTTCTAATAAAGTTTTTTGTTATAAAAAAAACAACAACAAAAAAACACAACAATTATATATGCGAAAACCAATAATTTTCAACCTTTATTCCGACCTTCTGTTTGAAATAATCAGTCTTGGCTGGTCCCTGGAGCGTACGATCACATCGGTGTGATTAGAACGGTCAGTGCATTACGTCATCAACTGCTATTTTCTATGTTCAATGCACAAAACACTTCAACATCAAAACAACTTTTTTCACAGGTATTTTGTGAAACTTTTCCGCAGTTTCTCTTAATTTATCACATTGTTTTCCATTCTGTTTTTTGAGCTTTTGAGTTGGAGAGAAAGGTAAAGGGCATGCTTACATGTTGTCATAAGTCATTTCAGAGGCAATTATCAGAGGCATTCTGATGAAAATTACCAAAACAAACCTTTTTTTAAGAAGAAAAAAAACATGTACTAATAAATCATGCAAAATAAGACCAGAAATGAAAGCTTTATCGTAAGTTCTACCAGGAAGACTTAATTACCGCATCACTTGTTACCTTCAGGTTATCCAATCACGTTCTTATTCTTGTTGTATAAAAGATCGGTACTTACACATGTTTGAGTTCGCAGATGCCGACGCGACAAACGACCTCCACCAGGATGGTCCCGTCTATTCTTCCCTGGGGGGGGGGGGGTTAGCTGCACCCCTGCCTTCCGTCTTCAGGCAGGAAATGCTGATCCGCTACCCTCGGATTACGATCTGGACGGGGCCTTCGCCAAAGAACTTTGCAAATAATTGCCTGCTGGGCTGCCAATAAATGGTTGCTTTGTTACATCATTTCATCTCCTGAGTATTTCTGGTAGAAATGCACTAAGAAAGAAAAAAAGAGAAAAATGTAAAACAAAAAAGTTGCTACCTTAAGTAAAATCAACTTAGATGTTCGAAATCGTTTCAACTTAAATTACATTAAACTGACTTAAACAACCTTGCAAAACTTATAAAGGTAAAAAAAAATGCTTAACTTATTTTGATGAGTTAAAGCAATGTAAAAACAAGTTTTCATAACTTATTGATCAAATAACTTTTTACCATGAAGACAAGCGTGACAAAGCCTGGCCCAAAAGTACAAAATGTTTTACTGTAGCCTTTAAGTTAAGAGATTTTTCTAAGGTAAGTGTGCTCTGAGGATTGCTAGGTGCTTGTTATGGTGTTTTGGATGGTTTGGTGTTGTGGGTGGCTGAAAAGCAAGACAGACAGATAGATAAACAGATCCTTCTATGAACTTCCGATGGAACAACGTGCTCTAAACTTCAAATCGAAACAGATCATTGTTCACAAAAACAGCATAGATTTGTTTAAGTTTAAAATGTCAAAATGAATAAGGAGACAGGCAGTATCACCCTCTTAGTGCCGCATGGACCTTCAGTTGGACAAGCTGACAGGCTTTCTCATGTGTTCAAAAAATGATGAGAAGTGAGTGCATTGTCTTGTTTTATATGGATCATTTGAAGCAAACAGCTGGCTTAACCCCTTTTGTTTGTTTCAACACAAACAGTGGTCTTTGTGCAGAAGATTATAGTATATCTCAAAGGAGGCAGGAACTTTATCAAAGCATCGCTATATAACTGCATATAGCATTCAAAAGCTTGCTGTCGGCAAGACTTGTTCATATTTTTTTAAAAGAACTCTCTTATGCTCACCAAGGTTGCACTTACTTGAATAAAACACAGTAAAACTTTAACTTTAAAAAAAAAACTGTTTTCTGTTTACATATATTTTATGGTTATGAGTAATATTAATGAACTACATAGTATAGTATAGAGTTAAAGTTAAGGTTAAAGTTTGGTTAGGGCTAGTTACTTGTATTTATACATAATTTACTGGTCTTACTGGAATTACTAAGTACATGTTACTAACTACTTTACCCTAATATAAAGTGTTTCCCATTTTATTTATTACTGTAATTTATTCTTTGTGATCAAACTGAATTTTCAGCATCATTACTTTAGTGTCACATGACCCTTCAGAAATCATTCTAATATGATGATCTACTACTCATCATAAATGGTGAAAACAGTTGTGCTGCTAAAGATTTTTGTGAAAACTATATAGAACAGCATTTATAAATGTCTTTACCATCACTTTTGATCAATTTAATACATATTTGCTGAATAACAATGAATTGAAAAAAAAAGAAAAAGACTGACCCCAAAATAATAAGAGTTACGGAGTAGCACTGGATGATTAGGGCCCTATAAAATCCATTTTATTTTTTCCAAATTCCATTTGATTTTTTCCAATTCCGTTTTTTTAAATTTTTGCAAATTCCGTTTTTTCCGTTTTAATTTTTGGGAATTCATTTTTTTACCCTGTTATTTTAGTTGTAAAAAGAGTGTGCTTTTTATTCCGTGATCACAGAAATTATAGGACCCTAGATGATTAATCGAAAAATTATTGAAACCAAAATTCAGAGCCTATAACTGACGTAAATTTACTATGACGGTTATTTCAGTTTTTGAATCCTATTAATATTTCCGTCCAATGTGTGTTAATGTACTTTCCCCTTAAAACACAATTACCGTATGTGTAGTCACGTAACTCCGCCATCTGTAGCTTTTCCTTATTTTAGAATCACAAAGATATGATTATGCACTCTTTCATTAAAAATACATACATATGTATAGTATAAGCCTTGTCAGTGACATGAGAAAAAATAAAATAATAATATTCGTTTAATAATCGTAATCGAGCTAACTTGTTCGATTAATCGCGATTATGATTTTAGCCAAAATCATCCAGCCCTAGGCAACAAAGTCGCCGTTGACTGAATGGGAATCACGCTAGGGAGCCAATCATCTTCAAGTACTATTGAACGAGCCAATGGAATCCGCTCTACATCTTGGGTATAAATAAGGAAGTGGATGCACGCAATAGTTGCTTTTCGCTGAGGAGCCAAGTATAACTCAAAGTGAGCGGTAGTGGTCAGGGGATTACTGTACATTCTCCGTTCCATCAAGGGTTGCATAGCGAAACCAGGACGTTCCCTTTTAGTCGACAACATCAGACATAGTCGACATCAACTGAATAGGAATCAACCATTGAACACGCCACTTAAGCTGCCACCTTCCAGTGATCTTCCACCTTCCAAGACAAAAGCCTTCTGATCCCACCGCAATTTAAGGTGGAGAAGGGACAAAGCTCTCTCTCGCTCTCTCACACACACACCATTTTATTTATATGAAATATGAAATGACTTCCCACAACAATTTTTGCTCCTTTTTTCATGGAAAAATGATCCTTTCCCCCATAATTGACAATGCCTTTTGATTATGATTTAGTGCCTGTAGAAAAGCTTTTCATAATTCATCATACTGAGGGTGAGCTCTATAGTTGTTTCTCTCAGTCTATTTTCATTTCAGTTCAGATTGATAACTCTAATTAAAGGAAAATGGCTAATTAGACGAGACCATATCAAGCATGCAATTGATCATGTGAGCATGTGGGCTGTTACTAAAATAAATCTATTTGACTGATTCCCTCCAAATCCATATGCACGCTTAGATAGACATGCATTTTTCATTTCAAACTGCTTCATTAGGTTGTAACAAATGTATTTGCATATGTATATGTGAATATAGACCTGAATAAAACATGTATTCCAGTCCAATGAAGCTAACTCATGCGGCTATCAGAAACTCACATTTGGTGTGACATTTAAAAGACAGTTCAGTAATACCAATTGATGATTTTCCTTGACCTCCCATGTTGACTAATGCTTTTCTAGTTTAATAAATGGTTTTATGAGGAGTGAACCTCCAGATCAAAAAGGACAAGTTCTTTCTTTTAAGACGTATTTACCTTCTCATAAAAGACAGTCCTACCACTCTAGAGGATTCTTATAAAATCATTTTACAAAAAATAGAAGTAAACCCTCACCAAGCTCCATCTCAAAGTTCTTTGGCATAGGCCTCATCCTCCGTCCATGTTTTGAAGTTAACTGGTAGGTCCTGCCTTATGGTAGAGGTGGGTGCAGAGCGAACAAGTGGACTAGAGCCCTCCTGGTGGTGGGGAGGATGGAGGGGAACTTCGCTACGACACCTACAGGCAACAAAAGTTAAGGTAAGATTAGTCTTTTTATATTTGGTGTCAAGCTGTGAATGCGTGAAATTATGAATTAATGACGTGGCAATGAAGTCTTTTTGATAGAATTTATGCTTTCATTGCACCAGTAGCAGAGCAGGGTCTATAAATTCATTATTTATATGTCTCATATTTCTCATGCTGTAATTGCCAAGCACGACATTCTTTTTGTGTGTGTGTGTTCTGATCATTGTGACAGAATATTCTCTTTTGGAAGAACTATCCATTTAAAGGGTTAGTTAGAGTAAAATAAAAATTATCACCCTCACTCTTCCTCCAGAACTCAACTCTCTTGTGAACGTGCGTTCGGCTATTGCCGAAAGCCAGTGATAATAGTTTATTAAATTTTAAATATGCTTATTTTTCTTTAAAAAAAATAAATAAAATAAAAAACATTGTTTCGCTTCAGAAGGCATTTATTAAGCTGCTGGAGTCGTATGGGTTACTTTAATGATAGATGGAGGTGCTTTTTGGATCTTCAAAAACTCGCACTATGCAATGCTATTACAAAAATGGGAAGAGCCAGGATATTATTAATGTACTGTAACTCAGATTGTGTTCAGCTGAAAGAAGAAAGACACATAGGCTGCACAGGATGGCTTGACGGTGAGTAGGCTAATTATGCGATAATTCTAATTTTTCGGTGAACTTTTTCTTTAATCTCTTTAAAAAGAAGCAAGTTTTGCAATTGCATGTCAAGTTAGCTTTGCAGATTCATTTTGTCAGCCAAGACACAACATGAATCATGGAAAAGTGGTTGAAATGCATCTTTTCTTCCCAAACATTACAAATTCTCATTATGCTTCGCCAGCTCTTGCCACCTTTGTTTAGGGGATATGTTAACTAGCGGAGTAGAGCTGATGTTTTCAGGCATCTTGGCTCTGACATCTGCCACCTTTGCCTTTGTTAGCTGCTTCTGTCATGCATATGTTTTATTGATTAGTTGTACTGCAAGCAAAGGGTAGGTGATGTCTTCAACAAGCCAAACTGGCCCCCCTACTTTTCATTTTGCACTTTATTTGATGCAGGTTTTTACTGTTATGCACTGGGACTCATGGGCACTTTACATCTTTCCAGAGCTTTGACTAGAGTTAAATGCTTGGACTAAAACAATGTACTCTCAGTGCAAGTATAGGCTATTGCTTTGGAATGTTTTAAGCTTTGTTTTGGTTTTACAAATAATGTAAAATGACAAGCATGCCTTGCCTCAAAATGAGTATACTTTAAAAGCTGCCATATGCCTCCCGAGACAAAGTAAAACAATTCTACAATGGATCTTTGTCTCTCCTTAAAGGGATAGTTCACCCAAAAATAAAACTTCTGTCAGTATTCACCCTCATGTTGTTCCAACCCCATAAGACCTTTGTTCATCTTAAGGACACAAATTAAGATATGTTTTATGGTGCGTTCACACCGGACGCGAATAGCGCGTCAGGCGCGGAATTATTTCAATGTTAAGTCAATGCAAAGACGCGTTTACGTGCGTAAAATTCCTGCGGCGCGAATGAGGCATGGAGCGCGCGGCGCAAAGACGCGATACGCCTCGTTCGCGGGCGAATGCTGCGAATTGAGCGTCTGGCGCGTTAAGCGCGAGTGATTTAGTTAGTGCCATTTGTGCATTCACGCGTTTGACGCGAATTCGCATCTGCCACCCGAGTTGAAAAATCTGAACTTTGGCATGAATTCGCACCGCGTTAACCAATCAGGAGCCTAGCTGCTTGCTCACGTGGTGAAGTGTCTGGATGCTTCAATAAATTATTTTGTATTTGACTAAATGCATGGTGGGATTATGCACAACAAAGCAAATATTTGATCACTTAAAACATTATTTCTATGAGACATGTTCATTTTGTATTGAATATAATTCATTCCATATCTAGATTATATGAAATATTATTATGATGTAACAATCAACATAATATGTGCATATGTTCGTGTCTGGACATGAGAGAAAAAAAAATCACAGGACAGGTTAATAACTTTTGGAAGCTGGCTCTATTTATCATCAAAACAAAGATAAATGACAGCTAGATTAGGTGGATGAGGGCGAGGGTGATCCTCGCTCCGATGCGGGACAACAGTCATCAAACTGGGCGCGGGACAGGCGGAAGTACCGCTGACAGCGGCCGTCATCCAGGCGCATATCCTGGAGCGAGCAAATGGTGAAACTCGCCAAACGTTTCGCCTACGAAGGGCCCGGTGGACACAAATACGGCGACGATGATCCCCACGCCGCTGTTCTAGCTCTCCAGAGCAAATACAGTGCGGTGAATCTCTCGATGAATGCTAGATCAACATAAACAAAGATGGCCGTCGACGTGTTTCGGTTTTGACGCGCGAGACGCGCATAAATTTCACTTCAAACTTTTTATTTTACCCGTGTCAGTTTCGCTCTTGACACGCGAATGAACACAAAGTGGTCAAGCGTCAAACTAGGTGCGGTAGACGCGAATTTGACACGCGATTCGCGTCCGGTGTGAACGTAGCATTAAAGAGACAGCTACACAGCTCCTGTCTGTGTCAATGTTTGTTACGGAGTCCTTGTTTAGTCGCACCACTTCCGATGTCTGTTTTTCTAGTTTGTTCTTGTGTTCGGATTGTGACCCCTGCAAAAATGGAAGACTACGAGTTTGGATTACCCTATTAAAAACTACTGCTTTTGGATTTCTGTTTACTGTGTGTGTTACGTGACAATTACATTTTAAAATGTAATTTATTCCTGTGATGGTAAAGCTAAATTATCAGCATCGTTACTCCATTCTTCAGTATCACATGATCCTTCAGAAATCATTCAGATATGATGATCTGCAGCTCAAGCAATATTTCATATCATTATAAATGAAAACAGTTGTGCTGCATAGTATTTTTGTGGAAACATAATTTTTTCATGATTATTTGATGAATAGAAAGTTCAAAAGAACAGAATATTTTTGAAAAATAAATCTTTTATAACAATAACAATGTAAAATTTGTTAATGTCAACTTTTATAAATGTAATGTCCTTTCTGAATAAGTAATACTTGCTGCCGTGTCCCCAAACTTTTGAACAGAAGTGTACTTTTTAAAGTAAAATGTACTTTCCTTTACAACTACATCAAATTATTATTAATTTATACTTAGATTTTTAACATTGAACATCAGAACTAACTTTGCCTGTCATAAAAAGGTTCAATTCTGATGTTTAATGAGACGTACTGACCTTGATACGATTTGTGAAGAAAATGACATGAAAATGGCTATTGTACCATATCAAGTGACTATTCAGGGGCAATAGCGGTTTGGGAGCCTAAAAATGCTAACTTTTGAAAACAAGTGCAAGTTTAAAAAAAGAATTAAATTTATGAAAATGGAGACGAGAGGCCTGTGCCTTTCACGAGTTCAGTCTAAAGGCACTTGTGTATCTTAAAGTGACATCACCAACTACTGGCCTGGCATGAATAATACAGTGTTTTTAGTTGTTCTGGCGAATCCATGAGAAGGGGGATCGCTTTGACAGCATTCTCATAGGAAAAACTTACATTGATGTCTAAAGTGTCTAATTCTCACCTTTTATTTAAAAAACGATTTGCAGAATAAACCTTGTTTGTATCATCAAATAACTTTTTAGCCTTGTCATTATAAGAAAGCACTTCTTGGGAGCAGAAAAAGTGCAGTGCTGTGATTTCTTGTCCATTAGCATAACTAGTGATTTTATTTATGATATGATGAAGTAGTCAATTTATCTCATAAGAATATACTGTAAGTGTAAGCACTAAAAATTTCCAGTGATAATTTTAGCCCTTAGCAGAGGAGTTTCACTTAATGAATAGGCTTACGATACAGAGGTTCCTTCCAGCTATCTTTAAAGAATGTACTGCACTTTGCCTCAAGCAATTATTTTTCCCAAGATGCTGCCATCTACAATTACACTCCAAATTACAGGTATGCATTCGGAGGTTGGAGTGTATCCCATCATTCAACACTTACACACACGGAGTAAAATTAACAGCTACGCAGACAACAGCGCCGTAATCTCACATCTGCTGTAGTTCTTCTACAACCACAAACTCCATTGCCCCATATGCAAATGACTCTGATTATGTAACTTTCTAAATATGACAGCTATTCAGAGAAGAGACAATTAAAGAAGCATCGCTCTATGGAATCAAGTGTAACTGGAGCCAAGACACAGGGAACGTTTTACTCTGCGTGGGCCTTTCTGTTATTTAATGCATCGTTCTCTGCATGAGACTAGGTTTATGTTACTTCACACAATTTATAATACCGCCAAATGAGTTTGTTGAAAAAACAAAGTAGAGGTCAGCCAATGTCGTTTTATAAGGAGGAGGGGGGGATTCAGTGTTTGCGAGAATATTTGAAAAAAGAATCCATTTAATCATACTGTAATATATATCTTGTATATTCTCCCACATGTAGTGGAAAGATACTTTATTAATCAAAAAAGGTTTAGCGACATCTCACTATTAAAATTAGATGCTGGCAATTAACAGCTGGTGTTACCGTGGTAACAAAAGGGGGAATAGAGTATAACTTTGCTGTAGACTTTCTGTAAAAGCACTACTACACAAATGTTTCGCAGTTTCATAATATGGACAGAGATTATCGCTGCAGAGAGCTAAAGCTGTAAACGTCAACACAAACACAAGCAGCTTCAGAGATGAGGTTTTGTCTTGTGGCTTTCAAGTGCATTGGCACAGGAACTAGCCTATATCTTTAACCCTCAGGTGCTCTTCGGTCATTTTGACAGAAAATTTTTCTGTTTTGAAATTTTAAAAATCACAGCTTCATCGGAATGTTATGAAACCTGGTGACTTTTATGGCATTGGTTATGTGAAAACAAAAAAAAAATTGAGGTCATGATCCAAGCAGGCTAAGTGGTCGTAAAAAAAAAGTCACACTTGTGCTCTTCGGTTAAAAATGACCGGCCATAGCAAAATGAATGGGAAATTGACAAAAACACAAAAACTTTGAGAATTTTTGTGTGTACAATCTACAAATCAGCCACGATGCAGAAAAAAAGTGCTCAGCATTGAAAGGGTGACACTTTAAAACATCAAGAATGCAAAACAGACATACCCACCCCTACACACACATACATGTTTTGAATATTTAAAAATTACAGCTTCTTCAGAAAATTACTGAAACTCTGTGACTTTTATAGCATTGGGTATGTGAACACAAAAAAAAACTGAGGTCATGATTCGAGTAATTTAAGTGGTCGTAAAAAAATGAGTCACACTTTTGCTCTTCTGTCAAAAATGACAACCCATAGGAAATGAATGGGAAATTCACACACACACAAAAAATTCTCTGAAATTTTTGTATGTACAATCTACAAATCGGCCACAATTCTAAAAAAAAGTACACCACAGGAAGGGGCTACACTCTACAACATCCAGAATGCAAAACAGACACACCCACCAACACACACACACTTGTATACACGTACACACCAATAAATTTTGATTACAAAAAGTATGTTTTGAATTTTTAAAAGTCACAGCTTCATCGCAATGTTACGAAACTTGGTGACTTTTATGGCATTATGTATGTGAACACAAAAAAAATGTAGGTCATGATCTGAGCATGCTAAGTGGTCTTAAAACAAATAGTCACACTTGTGGTCTTTGGTCAAAAATGACCCCATAGGAAATGAATGGGAAATTGTTAAAAAAGAAAAACAAAAGTGAATTTTTGTTTTTTGTAAAAATTTTTTATAAGAAATAGTTTTTGAGATTGTTTCAACTATATATTCAAATCCACCAACAACAACAAACAAATGTGTTCATAAACAGCTGGGGAATTTACATGCCTCTTCATAGAGAGCTGTACATGATATCTAGTGGTTACACCATGATTCTACAGTTTTTCTCTATACTGTAACCAGATGGTGCTAATTTTCTTCAAAAAATTTTTTTTTCTGAAGGCCTGAGACTCTATATTAAACTAAAATACTGCATTAAATTTTTTTTGAAAAAATAATATATATATATATATATATATATATATATATATATATATATATATATATATATATATATATATATATATATATATATATATATTTCCATGGCAAAAATAAACCATAAATATTGCATAAATATTAATAAATTCAATTAAATTGTCTCAAAATACTAAATTAAAAAGAATAAATATTATAGAACAAAAATAAATTGCATTGGTTTTACTGGGATGGAGAAAGTTTCATTTTTAGGTGTCCAGTCACTTTTGACCGGGAAGATAACAAGTGTGACTCCGAAATCGAAGAGCACCTGAGGGTTAATCATCTGAATTGGAAAAAAATACATTTACCCATTATGTCATCCAAATTCAAATGTAGAGGTGCTATATATGTATTTTTTAACAGCCTCTATCGGTGATGTTTCAGATTGCAACCAATTTCTACAAGAGGTCATGGTACACAGCCACACTGAGTCTTTCAACACACCGGAGAAAGCATCACACAACATGCTGGAAACTCCCACTGCAACGTTACAATAATAGGCAACTTTTATCAGCTTGACGTTGAATGCTCCAAGACGTTGAATGCTCCATGCTCGTATAATGATAATGTTACATTTGTGATGTTATCTAGCATAAGACATTTTACTAAACTACTATTGTGTCACTGCAGATGTTAAAATACAGTGCACCTCACAGTGGAAGCATTAAAGACATTGGACTAGACAAGTTTTTCTGTCACTATTGGAGTCAAACACAAATGTATAATGTACAAGACATGATCAAAGACATCTACTGAACCCCACTGTGAGTTTTCAGCCTGGTTCTCATTGTTAATACGTAGGTATTTTACGTTTTTGCAAAGATAGAAAGGTACTTTTTAGTACGCTTGGATAGATGCTGAAACGTATAATATAGACGTATCTGCAACATTTAAACGTAACATTATTACGTTTTTACAGCTACAAAATGTTAACTATTTACGTATATTCTATATCATAAAGATATCTGTATAATTTCCCTTTTTTACCATTTTCTATAGATAAATCCCGTAACCCTAATCCCAAACCTAAACATACCCATTTTATACATGGGTATGACACAGACAAAAGTCCCACTTTGTCATATCAGAGCACAACGACAGCTCTGGAGCCCCCTCATTTCAAAAAGGTGCAAGAAATACCTGAAAGCCCGAATTGCAGAATAGTGTTGTCATCATTCCAGATGTAGAAGGTGAGGACCTGGAAGAAGTGGATCCATGTGACCAAACACAGACAGACCTGCAGAAGTGGATAACAGACTCATGTGAGGAGAGCACGTTACTTGCCGTATCTAATGGTGATCATGATTTCTTATACCATTGTAAAGCCTCATTGATGTGGCCTAATATGTTTCGACTGCAAATCTGCAATGTATTAAGGTTTCATTATTTTTTTCAATTTAATTCCAATATTGTGATTAATTAATTAATTTAACTACGTTTCACTTAAATTAACCTGCTACCAACTTTCAATCGCTCTGAAAGAGCCGCAGCGCAGCTGTAGCTAGATTACACAAAAACGGACACTTTTCAAAGTCTGTGATTGTAGCGCCTCTTAGCGGCCAAAGGCATCAAATACACCTCAACTTTTATCGCCGCGGCAAAACTGCGGCGGTAAAACCCACATTCTGGTTGTCTACCTATGTATGCACTACCCGAGATTATTCCCAATATAGACCATTTCACAAGATGTAAACAACACTGGTCCAGAAGCACTTCCTGTTCCAGTTTTTTAACACTACATAAAAGCTGGGATAAAATACAACCAACAGAACATATAAAACTGGATCAAAAAGTTAAACAAACATCTTTAAGATGTTTTCTTTACATGTGAAATAAAGAAAACAGTTACAAACTGAAACAGGAAGTGTTTCTGGACCAGTGTTGTTTAACGTTACATCTTGTGAAATGGTCAATAATCTGGCTAGCAAATTACTTACCACTTTGGACAGGGGTAATGATTACAGAGCTCCAACCTCACAAGTTCATCCAATGTCGAAGGTAGAAGGTAGCACCTGGATGCTTCCTTTTCTGAGAAGTCTGTCACAAACATCCATCCACCAGGTGAATAAGCTGTTGAAAACTGGAGAGGCTTAGCGTTTCCACCCAAAAAGAGGAAGAGGAGTTCATGTCTTTCTTTTTGTCCGGAATGGAAGACTCAAATACCCCTTTTCCACCAAAGCATTTTGAGAGCCGGTTCGGAGCCAGTGCCTGCGCGCAAACCAGTTCTTTGTGTTTCGACAGCCAACTCTTTGCTGGACTAGAACCGTTCGTTTACCACGTCATGCTTACATTGAGGGCTGAGGGCAGGTTTAGGCCCTGTTTACACGATGGGAACATAATAATATTTGCCCTCTCATTTACACGAAAACGCCGTTTTTATCACTGAAAACGATTATTTCTAAATGGGCAAAGTGGAGATTTTTGAAAACGCCGGATATTTGTTGTCGTGTGAACTGGGAGAAACGGCGTTTTAGGGTTCTCTCTTGTCGATTCTGATTGGCTTGCATGGCTTTATCCTTAACCCCTACACTGCCGCCTTTTAGGTTTGGCATAGTTATGACGGCGTATTTATGCGGGTGTGTAAACGATGTTATTTTTGAAAATGTTATTTTTTGTTAGTTTTGCTAAATACCCGGCTTTGTGTAAACGTGGCCTTAGATGTGTTCTAAACATATTTTTTGCCTATTGCAAAGCCAAGAGAAACATCTGCAGAAACACGATGGAGTCCGCCTTTATAATTAATATGCTTGAAGTTGCCGCAAGTGTTTCTATTAAAAAAATATATATATATACATTGAAAACATTATAAGCAAAGAAGAAAACAGTCACAATATATAACAAATAAATGGAAAGAAAAAAGACACAAGACAGGGGTACATCATAACTAATCAGAAAAGATTACAAATCAAACGAAAAGATTAAAGACTTACATATTTCAATTGTTTTTAAAGCCTTCTTGGTACACGAGTTAGAGATAATCCCAAAGTAATGTTGTAGGCTACTTGCAAGCGTTTCTACGTATGGCAACGTACACAGTGATGTAACAAGGTCATTCCCTGGGCGCTCTAGTCAGTGGAAAAAACAAACAGGTTCTGAATGGGTTCGCAAGTTGAACCATCTCCAAACCAACTTTGAACCAGCACCAGTTCCAAACCAGTTCTTTTTTTGTGGAAAAGGGGTAAAAGTGGACCTTCTCTGTGCTTAACATGTGCATTTGATGCTTTTTGTTAATGCTGATGTTGTGCTTTCTGCAATAGTGTCACTTTTGAAAATATTGTTAGCTGTCCAACTGAAGTCCAACTGCTCTCCAAATCGCAGCACAATGCCACATCACATTGAAAAGTCAATGACAAAAGTGCTTGTGTTTCATTAACAAAACAGTGCTCCTCACAAAATTGTGGCCTCAGCCAACAAGTCACAAGGGTAATTCCGTTTGTTTGTACTTCTGTTGCTGTACTGCTGGCATGGCTCATCTTTAGACCATGGTGTAAGAAGGACTTAACCTCCTGGAGTCCCCTTGCCTCAGGTCGATCCAAAGTCCGCCACAGTGTCCCTCTGCAATCAAGACGGAGACCTCAGGAAAGGTGCTCTGTGCAGGGAAAGTTTCTCACAGTTAAAGTCTGGGAGAACTTATGTGGATTGACACTGACCTGGAAAGCAACCTGGGAGTTTCCATTGTGTGAATTCCCTTCCAATCTGATGCTACAAAGAGATTTACTTTAAGGGCAGTCATTGCTTTTAGAGGAGGTTTAACCTAGGATGCTCTTGGGCATTATGTGGCCTACTGGAGGAGGTATCCATGTGTCTGGGAGATGATGACCTGAGAAGTGAAGTGATCTACTGTTTTTGTTGAACTTTTCGTATGCCACACACCCTTGTTTTTCTACTCCAGTTAGGAGATGTAGTGTGCTGTTTTATGTAAGTTTGCACTTAAGTCTATTACTTTTTGTGGTATTTTGTTGTTGTTAAAGGGGTGGTTTACTGCTTTTTTTCTTTGCATGATTGTGTTTATGGGGTGCAATATAACATGTATTCGTGTTTTTCTTTCTTAAAAAGTCTTATTTTTCATAAATTTCACCTTTATTGTAAGCCACTTTCCCCACTGTCATTTGAACAACCGGTTGACTTCCTGATTCTATGAAACCACTCCCTCAGAAACAGGCAGTGGGCTCAGATTGGTTAGTTTGGGCCGATGTGTTGTGATTGGCTAAACTGTAGTGCACGATGTCCGGAAAATTCACTTGGGGTTGCATGTGTTGTTCATGTCAAATGTACATAATGGTATCGATATTGCAGTCAGTATGAGCCAGAATCAGACCCAAAATGTGTTCAATAAAGAAAGGCAAGCAGAACCTCACCACACACGGCTCTTATACAAAACGTTTCTGAATGGTAATTTGCCTTTTTTTTTACTATATACACGTTGGTCTTACACAAAATAGCATCGAACTGACTGGTTATATACACAAACAGCGCTGGCACTGGTTTACGTTCTTGATCAAATTGAAAAGTAACACCATAAAGTATATATACATAAAAATACATTTACAACATTAGTACATATACAAAATTCAGGTCCAAAATGTTAGTACACGTTTGGCATAGACACAAAATAGCATAACTAGTAGCCTAGTGGCTATAAAGCCAGCGCTGGCATTTGATAAAACTTAAACGTCTGAAATTATACATGCAAATCCATTTAAAATAATTAAGTCTCAGCCTACTTACAGACATGACAACTTAGTAACACACAGAAACAATCTGCAATCTAACTGTATGTACTTGCTTACCTGTCGATTAAAACACATGCAGGAGTGTCATGCTGCAGGTCCAGGTTTGTCGCAAAGCTCTCTCCATCCTGAAACCCCACGTCGATATTGATCTCTTCTCAAAGCCTGCTTGCCTCACAGTTGATGGATGGTGAAACATGGTGACTGAATGACACAACAGCAGCGGTGGTACTATCATAGAAGTATACATGAACTCTCTTTGGTGGCCTATGTATAGCCGCTAATGAGGAATGTATCTATGGTTTATTCAAGTGGAAACCAAGAAGAGCGCGGATATTAGGCTACGTCACCAAAGGCGACAATGACAAGGGACGAGCCATTATTTAAAACTGGGAATTAAACTAAAATTCTTGGGAACATTTGGGATAATGTAAGTGCACAACTGTGTGAAATATATCATACTGTGAAAGTGTTTCTTAAAGCTACATTGTGTGATTTTTACCCCATCTAGTGGTGAAAAGGTATATGACCATCCAGTGAGTATTAGTTTCTGTTCCTCTCAATTCTGATTTCGTTTCAACTCCTACGGTGGCCAATGTAGTCCAAAATTAACATGGCTTCCAGTTTGACCTCGTCCATGAGTGTTAACTCAAACGTAAACGCGAAAGGCGAAGCTTGAATTAACGGGTATGTCCCTCTTTGGCTAATGTACTTTCAAGATGGAGGAGCAACATGGCGACCGACATTAGAATCTCTTACCCGTATGTATTTTCAATGGCATATTATACACTCACGAGAATACTTTATTACTTGAACGAAGTAATTTAAATTAATGAGCACATATATTTTTGAAAGAACTAAGTGTTTTAGCTAAGAATAAACTAAAAGAGTTACACAGTGTAGCTTTAAATTTATTTTTATTACAAAAATCTTAAATGATGTACATGTAATTGTGCAGGTGTTATGAAGTCGCTATATGCGGTGGAAGCCCATTTACGACAAATAAGAAACAGAATCATGCTTTTGGCAAATAATTATTATTTTATGGCATAATTATGACCTTTCTAATCGACTTAGTGTGTATGACCTTTGTTAATATTCATCTACGTAAACATATGTAGATGTGACCTCTAGAGACCCACTCTTGTTTGTGATGCATTTCTAATTATTTGATTGTAAATGCATCCATATAGTTGACATGAACACAGTAAATGCATAAATTAAATCAGTCACTAGTGCACAACCACAATCTAACTGGTATAACTTCTCTAGGGACGAGGTCACTCGTAATGAGATCAATCCCAGCACATGCACTGTGACAGCCAAACAAGGGGTGAGGGTGGGCTTTGCATTGAAATCCCACTCAGAAGACATAGGCCTACCTCTCTCTGAAACAATCGAAGGTACACCCAAAGGATAGTAGGCTATATACTGTCGCTTTGTTTTTGGACTGGCATGTGTGCCAGTCCCCTGTGCCTCCGTGGGGAATGATGGATAAAGAATGGAGGTGACAGAAAGGGACTATGGAGTTACGCAATAGCCATTCGTCGCGTGTGCCAGTAGATCTGACGTGCAGCGGAGGAATCACGGACAGCATTGGGATGTCTACAGACTAAGAAAACAACAGCGATAATGAGATCTCATTGTTCACCGACAGGCTGAGACTTGTGTAGGAGTGCAGGCGACTTATTTCTAGTAGCCAAATCTCTATTCAAATCATCTGTATTTTTAAAGGACAAGTTCGGTATTTTACACTTAAAGGAGTAGTTTACTTTTGAAAAAAAACTTTTGCTGATAATTTAGTCACCCCCATGTCATCCAAGATGTCCATGTCTTTCTTTCCTTAGTCAAAAAGAAATTAAGGTTTTTAATGAAAACATTCCAGCATTTTCTCCATATAATGCACTTCAGTGGGAACCAAACGGTTCAAGGTCCAAAGGACACTTTAAGTGCAAACTGTTCAAAGGGCTTTAAACGATTCCAGACGATGAATAAGGGTCTTATAAGCGAAACGATCACTCATCTAATAAATAAATAACAAAGTTTAAGTTTAATAAGCTCAAATGTTCGCCTTGCTCCGTTCTGTTATGCACGTTTGTGACTCTCCTGTTTGAACTCGTTTATCAAAATGAACGAATTTTTTTTCCGAGACAATTCATTCGCTTCGTTCGTTGAATGAACCAAATGATTTTGAAAAATATTAGTTCATTTTGATGAACGAGTTCAAAGGAGAGTCACCAACGTGCATCACAGTACAGAGAAAGGCGAGCATTTGAGATTATAAAAGTTATTAAACTTTGTTATTTTTTTTAAATGAGCGATCGTTTCGCTCGATAAGACCCTTATTCATTGTCGAAATTGGTTTTAAAGCCCTTTGAACAGTTTGCACAGAAACTGTCTTTTGGACCTTGAACCGTTTGGTTCCCACTGAAGTGCATTATATGGAGAAAATGCTGGAATGTTTTCATCAAAACCTTAATTTCTTTTCAACTGAAGAAAGAATGAAATGGACATCTTGGATGACATGAGGGTGAGTATTATCAACAATATTTTTTTTAAGTGAACTACTCCTTTAAATGTAAAATACCAAACTTGTCCTTTAATTTTCATATTAATATAGAGACCTAGACATAAAGAGAGAATGAATGAATTATTTTTCTACAGCATATCACTCCATGAAGGAAGCTGAAGCATGATGTGTCAAGATTTATATATATATATATATATATATATATATATATATATATATATATATATATATATATATATATATATATATATATATATATATATTATATACATGCATGCACAGGTGAGTATATATATTCACATATATACAAGGTCTACTGTCAATATTTATAGTTTTCTACTAGTTCATTCTGCAAAGACTTCAATGTAGCAAGAAATAAAATTAAATCTAGAAGGACCTCTGTCTAGAGCTGAATGTATAATGTATTTTGCAGACTGTATTTACTTGAGTTTTAATTAGTCTGAAAATGTGTGCTCTGTTCATTTAGTTGTGTAATGCACGTCTAAAAACATCTGTGGTTCTCCTAAAAGTAAAACTTTTTTGGAAGGTGATAGAGAATGTGCCGGAAACAAATGAACCAGTTTATTTTACTGCACCGATTAACCAAAAATTTTACAATCCCTTTGGGAATGAAGCTAAACTCATTAGCATACAAAAACATTCACCTTCATATGTCCATTCAGACACCGGCTGTCACTTCACATCTTTTTCTTCAATCAAGATGCTATAATAATGGATTATATTATACATCATAATAAACATTGACACTTTATTTTACAGTGGTGCTGTAAATTATGCATAATTACATGCAACTTACCTTAAACCAAACCTTATTGCAATTAAAATAACACAATTATTATTATTGCATCTTGATTATACATGAACTGAAAGATTTTCCACTTCATGCATTCATAATTTCAGTCTTAATTTAGTATAAAACACTGTACTTACAGCTGTAAACTTAATGTATACTATATATCAATATACATAATCAAGATGGAATAATAGTAGTGGTAATTGGCATACACTTTTCCCCTTAAAATAATAATATAAAAAGACTATACGGGTACATGCAGTTTTGAAGAAGAGTTTTGAATACCGACTTCATGAATTCATAATTTCTCAGTTCCAAATATGCATAATTTTCTGTCACACTACACTTACAGCCTGCGAACTTAATTTACCTCTGTTATGAATTTCTCATATTTCCAGGCATATCTCAATATGCACCTGTTCTCGCTCCTTAAGATTATGATTGTTACCAAAAATTATGGTCAACTTGAAACAAACCGAATAACCTTTAAATAATTTGGCCTCTTTTCTTGCTGCAATTTAATACAGTGAAAAAAGATTAATTGCAACAGAGCAACCGACCTTCCTCCAGCAATATACTCGCATACGCTCACTTAAAGAAAGTATATAGTCTGTCTTTACTTATTTATATGCAGTCCCAATTCATTCTTTCAACCCTTTGCAAGCAGTCAGGATCTCAATAAGTTATCAGAGGGGCGTCTGGATCCGCCAGATGTATATGTGATGCAGTTTCTGTATTTCTAGGGAATCAAATAGTCATTGAATAAGGTTTGTTATCACCAGAAACAGACGGACTGTCATTCTCCAACCTTATTTAATCAGCCAAGCCAACAGGATACCAAGACCCGGATGCCCCATACTGGGAGCCAATCTTTTCCAGCTTTAGCTACAAAACTCGGGAAGGAGAATATTGACATGGAAGTAACTATATTTGGATTTATAGAGGCAGTTTCATAGACTTCCGCAAGTCTGGCTCTTGACCAGAGTTACAATAGAGTCTCACTGCAAAGGTCTTCACAGCCTTGAAATAAACTTAACGTAAGTATGCGAGGAAATTATGCCTCAAGATATTCATAGCTGTTCATCTGTTCATTCATACATCACTCAACATAATCAACACGAAGACGCACTTACAGAGGCAATTCTGCATGAAAAGTGAATAAAAATAAACAAATGTAACAGAATGCTAATGCTCACACCGCTCAGACTATATTTTATGTCTTAGAATATACCATATGCATACTTGAAACAAGGTGATTTAGAAAAGACCCAAGGCAGCTCTGAAAAGAATAATTACAATAAGCCATATGGTGAACGGTTCTACAACTCAGCAAACACTTTCACTAAAGCACAAAATGGAGAGACAGCAAGACATTTTCCCAATCAAAATGTTTCAAGAAGGTCTGACCTGATTTTACACTTTCTTTTTGCGGTTGGACTATAAAATCTGCCTATTCCTGCTGTGATAGCTACTTACCTGACAGCTTTTAAGAATGATTGACATAATCACACTTAGCTGTCTCAGTCAATCAAACGATCTGTCTGGAGACATCATACTAAGTGGTACAATTCATGCTTTTGTTCCTGTTTCTAATTTGGTCTCTTTGCTTATGAATTCAGGAGGTAGGCCTATGTCAAGATCAATGGATTTGGCTCATTGGCTGGAACGTTATTATGTTTAAAGCAAGGATGCAAGATATTCATTTAATTATTCACCTGGATTATCATATTTAACTAAATCTAAAACCATGACAAAAAATGTTAGTTAAAAAAAATGAAGGTACATTAATTAACTTTTGTAAAAAAATCTGCATGCATTGTGAAAAACAAAACAAAAAAAAACATTGTTTTAGTTGTGCGTCGGCTCTGCATGACTATGTGGATGAATATGGTCATCCTACTGCTTATTAGGTCACAGTGGCACCACGAAGGCTGTCCCAATTCGAAGGATCCTCTGTAGTCTAAAAGATCCCACTAAACCACGTTCTGTCCGACGTTTACCATGTCCGAAAGCTTACCATCGTGAATCAGGTTAAGACAAGACCGCGTTTTGGAAGAAGAATTGATTATGTATTTACTCACTGTTAGAATTTTGTAAATTTTAAACAAAAAAGTTACATAGTGTACCTTTAACTAAAATAAAATTAAGGGCCCTATCAAACACCCAGTGCAATGCGGCACATAGCGCTCGCAAGTGTTTTTTTTTTGCTAGATTCAGCCTGACGCAGTTATCATTTTCACATCCTGTACCACATTGTTTAAAGGGGTGATGAACTGAGAAATCAAAATTTCCTTGAGCTTTTGACATCTAAGAGGTCATCATATTATAAGAATATCCTGTGAGTATCAGAACTGAAAATGTCCTTGTTAGTCCAATAAAAGCTTTTATTGACACCAGCCTCAACAAACGACTCATTTTTTAAAGTGGGGGACTATGACGTCAAAGAGGATAAAACACCACCCACAGAAGAAGATCAACGCCTACTTCAACACGGCCAGTTTAGCCCCGCCCACTGATTCGCACATTACACGCATAGCTAAATAACATAGATGCCTACCTCGTGATGACAAACCGGATCAAGCTACTATGCAATACAAAATATTGTCCAGTGCCTGGTTGTGGAAGAAGACAGTTGCTGCATAAGCTTCCTGTGCATTCCAATAGGACTGCATGGATAAACTGTAATTTTTAATGACGTTCCCGTTCGCTTCTTTTCACTGAGGATTGTTTTGTAAACAAGACTGGATTTGCAGACCGATGAAGAGTAAAGAACAGTGCTGTGCCGACACACGGACTCTGGGTCGAACATGTAGAGGCGAATCATTCCGGTTGCCATTTTACAACATTGGATGTTTTCAAAAATAAAAAAAAAAAACGTCATAAAAACTCGTCAATTCAAAAACTGATGTTTTTGAATGCAAAAACCAAGCAAACGTCATAAGTTGACCTCAGACAACAATATAATAAAATTTAAAAAGCCAGTTCATGATCCCTTTAAATATGGGCGTGCTGGTCTGAAAACGTGGTGTGTTCAGGGGCATTGTTAGTGCGTTACTATTTTGAGTCAACTGAAATAGACTGCCCCATTGACCAACTGAAACCTGGTCTAAAGTCAATGGCACAGTATTATTATTATTATTTTTTGTTATTTAAAGGACGCATTAGTAAATGCGCCAATAGGCGGGTCCACAACCTGTGTGCACTCTGCTTATTACACACACAGGGGCATGCAGCAGCACTCAAACGATTAAAAAAAAAAAGATTACAATGTAAAAGATTATTATTGTGTACATAAAGATATGGTGGAATATGACTTGTCCCATAGATGGTCTAAGACGCACACGAGCAGATCCGTTTCCTATCGGGAGACACGTTCAGTCTTTCCGCTTGCAAATTTTGCTATGTAAATATTAACTCGCCATGACGCGAGCACAACTGGCCTTTAAAGGGAATGGGAGATGAGATGAGACTCGGATTGGTTTATTGCATGTTACGCCCAAAACACACCTATTACTCATTAAGAGAAAAAAAGACAACCCCGCCGACCATTTTTTTCCCATCATTAAATAGCAAAAGTGGATTTGGACATGCTTTAGATCATGCGCTTAGATCGTTAAAATAGAGTACAAAATATTAAAAAACTTTCACTTTAAAAATGTATTTAAAAAAACTTAACACATAAAAAAACTAATTTATTATGTATTATCTTCATGATAAGCAACACTGTGATTCACTAGCATAATTGTATAATCTGCTCAGTTAGAGAATACACTAAAGTGTACATAAAAATAAAACAAATTGCTTTACAAGTTCGTCAGAGTCGTTTCCTGTCTAAGTGGGCAATTCTTGGCCAAAAGAAGCTGTAAAGTGGACTAAACTATGCCTTAGGTCTAAAGTCTGGCTGTGCAGAACTTTTCTTGGATATGACCCAAAGTCACCCCAGTAATTTATTCTGCACTGGATCGATATGTGAATGGCCAGAGGGAGAGAAACAACTTCCTGAACACCTTGATTGCTTTCTTTTTTTTCTTGATGCAGGCAGAAAGACCCACTCTAGAGCCACTTACAGTCTGCCTATGAATGATGTGTCACAATGTGATTGGATAATCAGTAAGGACTATTGGGCACAGAGAAGAAGTGGCAAATGGCCACTTTAGTGACATATTGCATTTAGGCCAACATGACCGCAAAAGGCCAGGGTAAAAGCAGATCAAATCTCACATAAGAATTTGTGAAATTAAACTGAAGTCAATGTCACCAGAAGGATTTTATACATGCAACATTTTAAAGGGATAGTTCACCCAAAAAGAAAACTAAATGTACTTGTATCATGTTGTTCCAAACATGTATAACTTAAGTTTTTTTTTTGCAGGACAACAAAAATAAATTGTTGGAGATGATTTTTATTCTCTTATCCATGGAATAACAATGAGGACAGAAGTTTTAATAAAAAGGAACCAAAGGTTCCATTAAACAAAAAATGCACTCACTATTCATTATTTACTCACCCTCATGTTGTTCCAAACCTGTATAGAATTATTTCTTCTGCTGAACTCAAAAAGATATTTTAAAGAATATGGGTAACCAAACAGTTAATGGGCCCCATTGGCTTCCATATGGTAAATGTTTGGAACAACTTGAGAATGAGTAAATGATGACAGAAAGTTAATTTTTGGGTGAACTATCCATTTATTTCATACTGTTTCTCTCAGAAAACCTTGACTTCAGAAGACTTGAAATACAGTACAACAGTTCATTTATATGGAACATTTTAAGATACTTTTATACGTTTTTTTTTTTTTGCATTATTTGTGAAGATTGAAAGCTTCAATCCCTATTTATTGTTATTGCACAGAAAATATCGCTCAGCACAGAATTGATCCTTTTCACTGAAGAAAGTCAAAGTGGTTTAATGATGAGGGTGAGTAAATAACTGAATTTTTATGTTTGGGTGATGTAGTGCAATATGCATGTGTGAAATACGTGAAAGGAAAGGTATTCCTTTCACAATGACTCTTTTTAGATGGTGTTTCTGGCACACGTTTGAAGGAGAGGTCTTTAGTCATTTTGTGTGTGGTTAATTATTAATGTTATATACAAGTCATGCATACTAATTATGAGTGCCATTTTACACTGCATTTAGAAAAAGATGGACTAGAAGAAGTGGAAAACTGTTTGGGAGAAATGCAGTATGCATGTTTTTTTATGGACACATGTCTGCTTTTCACCTCAGCTGTGATTAATGCAGCATGTGGCATTGCTAGAAGCTTTAGATAATGATGGAGGCTGTGCACCTTATGCTCAGTACAAACGCTAATGTGACCGCATAACCTGTCAGGATTTCACAGTCCACTCAATCACTAAAAGTGAGAGTTTGTGAGAGTTCACAAACGGAAAAAGTGAATATCTTGCTGCTCAACGGAAGAAGAAAAAAGAGAAAGAATAAAAGTGATTTGCTTCCACAGCTCACAACATTCAGATGAAAAGTTGTGGTCAAAATGATCAACAATGGCAATAACTCTTCCTTTCCTTTAAATGTCAGAATTTCCTACAGAGGCTTATATATATATATATATATATATATATATATATATATATATATATATATATATATATATATATATATATAGCTTTCAAGTTTTTTTTTGTAATTCAGAAAAAAAGAGGCTATTTGTGAAAGTGCAGCACATCCTAGTGGATATAGAGGAACCCAACTCACTTTTGGCTTTGTAGTATATACACACCAACAAAAAAAAAAAAAAAAAAAAAATATATATATATATATATATATATATATATATATATATATATATATATATATATATATATATATATATATATATATATATATATATATATATATATATATATATATATATATATATATATATATATATTTGTTGTCTTTAATCAATGTATAAATCCACATACATGAAATAAACAAATAATTTGATAAAGTAACAAAAATGTAAGTACAAATTGTTTCCAAAATCATAATAATAGGGTTGCAAACAATGGACCAATCCTCATTTTCTACAAAGAAAAGGACCTTTATTTGTAAAGTCTTGTTTAAATAGGCTTTGATTAAAAAGCTAAAAGATAGCAATTAATTACATATAGACATATTTTGGAAAGATACCATAATCAATGCATTTTCTCAGTAGGCAGTAGATGCAAAGACATTCCACACTGGCAGAAAATTAAGACTAGTGGAATTTATGTCAGTGCAATTACTGTATAATGTATGTGCTATATACCGGTACTGTATGTGTTTTCTAGCATTCTGACCAATAAAAGCATATCAAGTAGAATTTAATTGCTCTAAAATGTTTTGATTATTTTTAAAAAGCGGAGCTGTGAAATGTTTGGTTAATGCTGTTTGTAAATGTAAATTTACATTGGCAGACTTATTAGCGGCCAGACTACAGGGCACAGTGATGCGTAATTAACTCCTGTGACCATTTAACCATTTCTTTAGTGGCAATCTAAAAGAGAATCCGTTTATTAGGTTCCTCCATGTATGAGGTAGGTATGAGTGGGTGGAGTATGCATGCAAGCATGCATGGAGGACCAATGATTGTCAAGAAAACCATTTCTGCCAAAGCATTACTCCAATCACATTTAAATGCATCTCCAATTTGCTTGAAAACTTGAAGGTATAGCAAAAAAATAAAAAATGTATAGCTTTTTTCAGCATCCTGTTTCAAATGATAAAATATTCCTATAACCGTGCATAAAAAAGCTTTGATGAGGTTTTTAAATCATAATGTGCTCTTTCTGTCAAAATAGGAATTAAAGAACAATCAAACATCACTCCAAAAATAAAATTTGAAAGGGGCTCATTGTAACAGCTTTAACATTTTTATTTCAAATTCAGTTTCATCAGCAACAGCAGGGTGCAGTGAGTCCTGTATTATTTATTTCCCCTTTGATTTTCAACTCCAGCACATCATATTTTTAGACTACATTTCTCTTCACTGGGGTCTAGCCCATCCAACGGTTAATGTAATGTCCATTAGTTAGACATAACAGTGTGTGTTCTTAGGTTCCAGTGTGCTTGAGTGGTCCTGAGAAGTCTAATTAATTGTGGCAACCAGTGTCACCTTTTTCTGACCATTAAGATCTGTGTTGAGGGGAACCATGCTGTGTCCAATCCAGATTTGAGAACATACAAACATTTGGCTACAGTTTTGACAAACAAATCTAAACATCTTAGGTGTATCAACACAATTACGGACTACTTAATAATAGTCTAGGGGCTAAAATGAAAACAGTGCAGGCTGATCAGCATGAATGGTGTACCTACTGTTAATAATCAGAAAAGCACAGTGTTGGGCTCTGGGTTTGGGAATGATGTGAAGCTCTTCCGAATCTCATGAGCAAGGAGTGATTCCTTCAAACCAGCCGAAGCGTAAAGACCTTGGGTCAAAAAGACAATGGAGATTAATGAAACCATAAAGAGCTAAAGAGCAGATTTTTTGAACTGGTCTTCATAATTTGACTTGAGTTTTTCCAAGGTACAGTTATGCAGTATTACATAAGGATTAGCATATTCATATAACACTGTATTTGCATGGTACACCAAGGTATGTTAAAGGACACCATGGTAGTACCATGGTACATGCCCACAAAACCATGGTATCGCCAATGTAACATGCCCAACAAAAATGCATTTAGTGAAGGAACAGCTAAGTTAGAATACAAAGCAAACATTTCTCTTACTTTTTTGTTTTAGGTCTCCATCTGGCCTGCCATCATCTTTGGTAGTTCTGCCCAGCTTCCCTTGACCTTGAAGATCTCTTCGAAGACCTGCTTTGCTCATGGACACTTTGGCATCCACAGGATGCATTTGGACGTAAGTAGAGTCCCACTCATAAATCTCATCTACAGAGCCTCTTCTAGATCTTAAGTCAGAAGATAATGCGATGTCCAATGTGACATATGACACTCATCACTTTTTGTAATAAAATTACCCATAATAATCTAAAATCCCAAAAAAATTCAAAACCACTTTTAAGTTAAATATATAAAGAAAGACAAAGGAAAGCCAGTGTTACCTTTCAGGCCCCTGTAGAGCTGCCTCATCTCTGTCACTGTCCTCTGTGGTCTCTGGTGAGCTGGTGAGAGGGGGGCTGAGAGAAAACTGCCTGCTGTTAGGGGCATCCATGCTGCCTCTGCCACTGCTTTGGCTTGCATAACTTCTATAACTTCCCTCCGTCTCTGAACTCTTCCTGTATCTGTTAATTTCCACATCCACCTCCTGCCCACTTTCAACTTCCTCCCCTCTTTCCACCTCTTGGCTCTGGCTCTGTCTTCCAGATGGCAAGGCTGACAGAGAGGGGCCATAAGACAGAGGCCAGCTAGAACCCCCTGGAGATAATAAGGCAGTATGGGTGCTATGTCTTGATCCTTGGTTTTTGCTGGATTGTGAGTCATTGATGGAGCCATCATGAGATTTAGAGGCCTGAAGATGTTGATTTGGTGTTGGACTTTCTGAAGTCACAGATGAATCTGTTTGCAATTTGGGACTACATTTAGGCTTATCTGCCACAGAGTTGGGTCTGCACGGAAAGGGAGACATTGTAGAATCTCGACTAAGTGTCAGCGAATCTACCCAGGCATCAGGGGTCAAAAAATGGTCCTTGAATAATTTGGAGTCTAAACTATGCGTGCTCTTGTGCCGATTCCAACTGTTTGGCTCATGGCTCTTTGTCTTCCTAGGCATTGTTCCAGAGACATTTATTGTAGACATGGTTTTGCTTGACCAATTGTTCAACTTCTCCTGGTTTCTTGTTCTAACATGTCCTGGCTCTTCTGATCTGTCCTTTTCAAGCTCTGATAACTTGGGTCTCTCATAGTCTAGAGTCTCATAACTGTGGTCCAACTGCAGTATGGACCTTGAATATGGAGACTGGCACTCAGAGATCAGGCCCATCCACACTCATCTCTGAATTATCAGTAATTGGAATAATCTGTCTAGTGCTTCTTTCTATGGCCCGCTCCTGTTGATCATCTAAGGATGTACAAAAATGTGTGTCAAAATATTGTTGCTTTCTGCTAGAAGTCCTATGGGCTCTATTTTCTACAGCAGTTTGGGTCTTTTCCAAATTGTAGTTTAAGGGTTCATCCATTACACGACCAAAACTTGAATCAACAGGCGTCCTGCTTCGTCTTCTGTCCCATGTTTGGGATTTTTGGTGTTGCCCTCTGTCTAGACTTCGAGACCGTTGGTAGTTGGATCTCTGGATGGAATGATAACCTTGTTGATTCTGCCTATACTTGCTATCCTTTCCATTAGAGGTATGTAGGGGCACCAAGCTTGCAGAAGAAATCCTGTGTCTTTCTTCCCACGGAATGCAAGAGGCAGCTCTTCCCTTCAAAATGCTGGTTTTCTCAGATAAAATGCCTTGTCTTATGGCTTGGTAGTTAATCTGAGGTGTTGACGTCTCTTGAGTGTTCCAGACTTTACCATACTCATTTTCTGTCTCATTATCAGATGGATTTCGATCAACAGTGAACTTGCGCAGTTCTCTTTCAAGCTCTTCTCTCTCACGAGCCAAAGTCAAACAGCGACTAAGGTTTCCTTGTTCCCTCTCATGCTCCATCTGCAAAACGAGGGTACTGGCCGCAGAGTGGTTGGTACCTTGTTTCAAGGACCGTTGACCCAGAGTACTTTCTGAATGGGGATAGAGAAAATAGTCACTGCTATCAGACGAAAGACTTGTCTGGTCTGGTCCATTAAAGATCTCTTGCTCCCGAATGGGCATGTAATGGCCATTTAACGAAAGGTGCTTAGCCATAGCTCGTGTTCTGCTGGAAGAAGGAATATCCGATCTAAAAGGTGGAAGATCCACCGAAAGGACAAAGGGTGGTTTTTTCTTTCATCTATGTAGGATCTCAAAGACTGGGATTTCTGAATTTTGAAGCTGCTGTTTCCATCATATGATCGATGGGAGTTTTGACTTTGGTTTCTCTTAATCTGAGAACTGACAATGTTGTCATCTTCAAGAGCATCGACAATAAAGCGTCCATCTGGGCCTCTGTGGATGAACTCCACAGAGGACACAGGGCAAAACGATGCCCGTTGGAGATGGCTTTCAGGGAGGGAATGGTGGGATGGAGGATTAGCTTGAGGCAGGAAATGTTGGTGCTGGGCATGACAATCACTGCCACTGGACTTGTCAAGGGAGGAGTGATTGGAAGATGAGGAAGTGTAGGAGAGTGGACGAGCTGGTAGGAGCCTTTGCTGCAGGGTGTTGTCGGGGCTGGTAAGGTCATGGATTAGAATTTAGTACAATCTACTATGAATGGAAACATTTTGGACAAAGAAAAAAGGTTTTGAGAGGTGATGGTGGTGCACTTACTTAACAGAAGGGTTGTTTTTTACTGCAGGAGGGAGATCTGATAAGGGAAACAAATTTACAATGGAATGATTGTCAGGATAATTGAACATGCATGAAAGGTAATTTCAGGAGTGAGAGCATCCTCTAAGGAGGATACATTAAGGCAGACTTTAAAAACAGTTCTAAGCGGTTCAAAGTGTTGTTTCTTTACCCTTGATATTCTGCCTGCGCCTTCGGCCCCTTTTGTAAAAAATTAAACAAACTATTGCTAGGATCAGGATAAGGGCAAGGCAAAGTAGTCCCACTCCTCCTATGACACCAGCCATTAGCCTGTTAGGAAAGTCTAGGAGGCGGGCACTGGCTGGGTGCATATTCATTCCTGTGGAGCCCAAAGAAAGTGTAACATTTAATAGTTGGATGGGTTGAAACAATTTCAGGATTTCTTGAAAATAGTTTGTGTAAACAGTGTTGTGCAAATTTCAATTATTAAATTTAAACATTTTCTTTAGAAAATATAACAGGCTGGGGAACAAAACACAGGAATGTGTGAACCACTGACCGATGGTGGAGACACTGATTGATGGACCGGGCATGCTCAGCTGATCTCCATGCTGAGAAAGAAGCCTCAGTTCATACTTGCAGTCCTTCAGAGAGTAATACACCATGAGGAAATGACAAATAAGGATGAAAGAATAGGAAGCAAGACAAAAAGAAAAGCAAAAATGACAAGTTGATTCATGAAAATTTCTTTGAGAGTATTTACCTTACATAACCCCTGAAGAAAGATCTGACTCTCAACTGGACTAATATCCTCTTTCAGATTAACCCATTCCCCACCCTCAAGGCGTGACTGTATGATAAAACTGTCAATGGAAGGAGACTGGGACTGGGGTGCTGACCACCACAGAAGAATTCCCTCTGAACTCTTATTGACTGAGAGATTTGTAGGGGGTTCCAGCTTGGCCACAACAGGAAGTGCATCTGTAGAAAAATATTAAATAAGGAAGAGATTGAAATGAATAGCTTGTTTTTATTCAATTATCCACAGTGACTAACATAAACACAGATGGTGTATTTAATTTAAGTCACCATGAGGTAGCAGGCTAATTGTTTTAAAAATGAATAAAATCAAAAATATATTTTTTTTGGGGGGGGGGCTTTCATACCATATCTATTGGCTTTGATTATGCTAATGTCCTCCTAAAAGTTGACTATATTAATAAAAAATGAGAAGGCATTCATATTCAAATTTACAGGTTTTCTTTTCTTTCTATAAGCTATATTTGTCCAACAAAATGCCATCCCCCTAATGCCACATGCCACCTAATAGCAACATAATTTAGACAATCAGGGTCCATTTATGGTCATAAAAAGTAGGCTGGTTAACTCATGTCATAGGGTTTTTAGAGTTTCTTATACACAGCTATTGTTTACCCATAGTTGTGATGGTGGTTATCTCACTGAAGGGTCCAGTGCCAATTTTGTTTTGAGCCATGACACTGAACTGGTACTCAGTGGCAGGAAGAAGATTGGTGACCAACAGACTATTTTCAGTAGAGAGGTCTGAGAAAGACAACCACTCTTGTTTTTCCTCTATCCTTACTGCTGACACCTGCTTATACCTGGAAAAAAAATGTTCTCATGAGTTTTTAAAAACAGACTTATGAAGACAGGCATAAACCATCCAGTGAAAACTTGGCTACTAACTTTTCTTAAAAAAAAAAAAAAAATCAGAAGCATGGAATTATCTAATCTATTTTACAATACAATTCTAGCTAACAAATCGCAATGTAGCATGAAACAATGCTACATGATTTTTTATTTATTTTGGATTGTGCATGCAATTTTGCACTGTATAAATTTAACAGACAAATACCGCTCTTATTACAATATTATCTGAAAGACTACATTTCAAAATTGTGTCCCAACATTTACAATGATAAACAGACACCAACCAGACAGTGAATTTCTGGGTATATCCTCCATCAAAGCCAGCCACCCAGGAGACATTGACCTGCTTAATTCCTGGGATCACAGATACTGAAGACACTGCATGAGGACTTGTACCTGTGAAACAGAACGATGAGCAAAAAACAAGATATGTGTGACATGAAGTGTGAGAAATGTGTGAAACATGAACAGCAAGTTCAGAACTACTCAGGACTACTCAGATACAAGGCAAGATTCCCTTTAGGGCTTTTATTTGGCTGAAATGTAATGCTTTGAATGCTTAACCCTTGTGTGGTGTTCATATTTTTGTTATTCAGCCAGTGTTCGTGGGTCTGGTGGACCTGCTGCATTTTGGGGTTTTTAATTCAACACAATCAAACAATTTTATGTTAAAATACTCAACAGATGTTTCCTTCATCCCAATTACAAGAAATATAAAAAGCATATATGGTTAATATTTTCTCTTTACCTTTGTTAGATCACATTTAAGAATTAATGGCAGAGGGTAACATGTGCGGGAATGTGAGAGCAGACGGTCGTGCTTGAATTTTTCACCAATGTTGTGACCTTGTGTGGGAATGGCAGGTGCAGAAACACAAAATTGACACTCACACACACACACACACACACACTGACAGGAAGACGACAGAGTAAAGGTACACAGGACCTACAGTTTCCACAGTTTTACTAGCCTCGGGTCCAGTGGACCTGAACATCCTGTGTGTAATGTAAATGTGTAGGGGGGGTGTACAGTGTATTTTCATTGAAAATGTGTTCTGATACTGTATGTTCTTCACATAAAATGAGCCAAGGCCAATGAGTCTGAGTTTGAGAATAAAAAATGAAAACGGGTCCAACAGACCCGAACACTATAAAAGGGTTAACCATGTAATAATTCCTGTTTTAATATTTCTTCTGATGCAAACACTTCCTTTTTATACAATTAGAAGAAGTATGTGAGTAATTATTACTGTTACAGTAAACATCACACTAACATATGAATGGCCTAAGGGTTGCATGTGGTAGTGCTGACCCAGATGCTTCTAGACTTACCGAGCACAAAGACCATTGTTCTGATGGAAACAGAAGCCACTCGGTTGGTGGAGCTGCACTCCCACTCCCCCTGGTGGTCCTTACTGAGAGGATGTAAAATCAGGGAGCCATTCACTGCGACAGTGAACAGTGAGCGAGAGGCTGTACCAACCTAAGAGGAGCAGTGCCATAATCATAATAAGCATATAATAAGATTAAACACCCATTTTAATTGAAAATTTATTTTCAGCTGTAATGGGGTGCATTACAATATTTGGAGAAAATTTTATTTCTCAGTTTTTCTGAATAGGATTTATGCTATGATTTTACAACTGCAATCAACACAGTTTCATACAAGCAATTGTAATATATTACTGCTGAACATTATATTATACCTTTTAAAGTTGCAGTCCGCAGTTTTACCTCTTTGTCGCCATCTCTGTTCGAAATCTGCAATTGCAGTTATTCGCGGAATTTGTAACATTTTGAAATTGAAAGCCAGGCTGCGGTGGGAAGAGCCCCCGAAGTACAGATAGAGCCGCAACGCCTTAGACCACCAAGTACCAACGCCTTGGACTACCAACTACCAACTGAAGCAGCTGGCGCAATTTACACCATTGGACTTTAATATCCAATATAGGATATGCATATAGTTCGTTCCTGCTTCTTTTTTACGTTCTGAAGTATATATTAAAAAATAATTTTATTTATAAATGAATTTCACTGTATATAGTCTAAAGTATGAAAGAAATGTATGTACTTTTTTTAGAATAACTAATTTCTACATTAAACACAATAATAGCCATTTCAAAATGGCGGCTGCATGAAATCAGCGCATTATCAACTTAACGTGAGTTGTACTTCGATACGACACAGCGAGGATGAACACAATATTTGAGGAGAATGTGCAGCGGTCAGTCACCACGCTGATGTGGATACTGGCATTCAGAATCACAGAAATTTCTTTTTGGAAGTATGACCAAGAATTTTCACTGGAAAATGTCATCTGAACTAGTAAGAAACATTCACTTTTGTTCTGGTTCTGACACTGCAGTAAATCGTGCTGATTAAATCTAACAATCGCTTATCATATCACGCAAAATTGTGCAAATTATACTTTGTTCTCAAATTGTTCATGTTAACAACGTCAGCATTGTGTGACTACATGTAATGTCCTTCCGATATTATCCTTGTTTTCGCATGGGTCCGATTGCAGTCTCTTTTTTCTGTAAGTTAGCCACTCCAAAGTGCGAACGAAGTCTTTTGCATTTTACAGCAGGTGAATCGGTTATGTATTTTCTCAAATATGTATTTTGGATAATTTTTAACCCCAAAAAAAGCTACGGACTGCAGATTTAACATGACATAAATGTTCTGGGTTAAATGTGTTTAGATCAATCAACAACATCTGTGGTACATTGATACTGTAAACAGTCTTTCTACTGGTTAGAAATGATCACAGATGTACTTATTTTACTTTAATTACACATATAATATAACTAAAGGAAAAGGGGTAACATTTGTATATTTTAAATACTGTTCTTTTGTGTATGATAAAATATATGGTATCGTAACTTCACTCTGACAGGCGATGGCCATGGGATTTGTGCTAGAGAAGATTGCAATGACAATCACCTTTTTCCAGCTGACTTTTGGAGCAGGGCTACCATCCATCTGGCATGGAATAACAAGCACTCTCCCCACTTCCTGTCTGTACTCCTTACGAGGTGAAACTTTAAATGACGGAGGATCCTAAAAGATGAAAACACAAAGTTTAAGGCTCCTCAAATATAGCTCAAAAACTCAAACTGACCATATTAAATTTTATTCCCATCGCATTCCACCACTGTTTCCCCCAACAACAATGTAAGACAGCTGTCTAATTTGTATTTAAACAAACTAGAAGAGGACATTTGGCCTTCACAAAGCCATTCCTGTACACACACACAAACGTGTGCGATTCAGGAAAACCCTACATTATGGGGACAAAATATCAAAGATGGTGATGCTTGTGCTTTGAAAAAAAAAAAAAAAAAAAAAGACAACACTCAGTAAAACCCCACCTCTAGTATAACAGTGCTGGGCTCAGACTGGCCCATTGTCCCAAAGCTATTGTAGGGTGTACACGCGTATACACCTGCAGCGTCATCATTAGCTGTTGCTATGACGATAGAGCCTTCTGAGGTCAGTGTCCATCCAGGATACTGTTGAAAGAATTATTATTTTTAAATAACGTTCTGGAGAGATGTGAGGTCTTTCTAAAATATGTCATTAAATCAAAATCAATATGTCAAGCATTAGTAGTATAGAGAGAAAAAGCATGTTGGTAAGCCCTTACAGTAGAAGTAGCAGTGTGCTTATACAAATGTACATATAAAAAGGTTAAAGTTTTTTGTATGTATAGTGAAAAAGGCAACTAACAGTTACTCACCATGTCTAAGTCGAGCGGTTTGCCATCTTTGATCCAGTCTACATGTGATAATGGTGGTTCAGCTCTGACGGGGCACGCAATGACACCCCTCATGCCAGTTGGGAGGAAGGTCAGACTGGGCATCTGCATCACCTGTGCTGGGTCTGTTAAACAAGAACACAGTTATCAATAAGAATTACTATAGGGTCATATGTACCCAAGTATTCATATATATATATATATATATATATATATATATATATATATTATATATATATATATATTTATATATATATATATATATATTTATATATATATATATTTATATATATATATATATATATATATATATATATATATATATATATTTATATATATATATGTATATGTATATATATGTATATGTATATATATGTATATATGTATATATATGTATATGTATATATATATATATGTATATGTATATATATGTATATATGTATATATGTATATATATATTATTTTTTTTAAATGGGGTTGGTAAGATTGATTAATGCTTTTGAAAAAAGCACCGTATGTATACATCATTTTGAACAAAATTGTTGAAATTATTGTACTTATAATTTCTTATAAATATGGTTAAATAGGGTTATAATAGTGTAGGAAATCGTATACAAGTGCAGGCAAATCCACATTCATTATTCCCATTTTGCAGCATGATATGTGAAACACTTACGCTGCACAGTGAGTATGGCTGAGGCAGAGGGGGACACATGAAGTCCATTAGTGGGCATGCAGGTGTAGTTCCCTGAATCCGCTGGAGTCAAACGTGATATGAGTAGTGTGCCGTCCACTATGATCTTAACACGAGACTTTAGAGACCTAAAACGAACACACAGGTGAATAATACATAAGCTACCTGTTTCCGTAAATATTAAGAGGAATGTTGACAAATTTAGAACATAACTCACTCAATGTGGTGAATGTCTTCTCCTTGTCTTTGCCACACATAGGTCATGTTGGGTGGGTCAGCCTCAGCCTGGCACTTCAAATTGGCATCCTGGGACATGTTGAGAACAGTGTCGGTTGGAGGGATTACGATCACTGGAGGGCCTGTTAGAAAAATACATAACATTACATAACTGAAAATGTAGAAAAATACTTTCACCTGTTTCTCCTTGTGAAAAAGTATGGTAACGCTTCCTTTTACAGTCCAGTTACCCATGTAAATACTATGTACTTATTTTAGTAACTACAATTACTGGGTAATAACTAGAACTAACCCTGAACCTACCCCTAAACCTACCCCTGTTCCATGTACTTACCTTATATTAGCAGTACTTTCTAGGTAAGTACACTGTAAGTACCCTGTAAGTACTGTACTGTAAAAGGAAGCGTTACCAAAAGTACATTTTAGCATGCTTCTAAACAGAGTCTTTAGTATTAAAATAAAATTGTTTTAAAAAATAAGTGCAAACTGAATGTAATGTTTCAGTAATGTTCTGAATGTTTTCAGACAATAATGTTTTATCGCTTTATTTCCTGGTATTAAACCCATGACTTGGCACCATACTGTACTCTGAGCTACAGACCATGTGACAGAGAAATGCACTTAAATGTAACATAATGCAACAGTACCACTAGATGGCAGAGATTGCACATTCATTTAGAAAAGCTTACAGTTGACATTTAGAACATAATGGCATGAGCCAAACGGGCTTAGAAACCATCACAATTAAGGAGAAACTAACCCCATCCCTTTTTTTGGCCAATAGTCTTAAAATATTATTAAATTTCCCAAACAAACCTCTGCAAATCTGTTACATGGCAGTCGATCAAATAAATGTACGATCTGTAAGAAGTAATCCTATCATGGCTTGCGTTCACATACCTGATTTCCTTCAAATCAGTTACCATCACAGGGCAAATGTTATGCCACCAAATCAATATTAATATTAATGATAAAGACTGATGACAGATTTATTCTGGTCTTCCCAATGCTTTTCGGATAGTTCTAATCAAACATCAATGCTGACTTACCAATGACTTTGACCTTTGTGATGTGAGTAACAGTTCCTTCAGTGTTGGATGCTTGACACTGATACTGGCCTGATGTTTCTCTGCTCACAGCCTGGAAAGATACACTTCCATTCATGATCTGTAGGATTAAAATGAGAGATATGAGAGAGTAGTATAATCATATTCTAGATTTGATCCATTGCATTTGGGAATTTAAGCCAATGAAATTAAAATGTAGGTTTTGTGGTTACATGTCCGTTAAAAGGTCAAAGTGAATATGTTTTAAAAGTTGACAAAACAAACTTCTTTCATTTCCAGGAAAAGAGATGAAAAATGCAGATGACTCATGTTGTTTGTAGGGGTGTGTACATATTTTTGTCCAATCAAATGCACTGTAGAATGAGCAATAAGAGGTAGCAGATCATATTTTTTCCAGGCTGTTATGTGAGGTAAATTTTATCAGCAAATAAAAAAAAAGACAGGCATTTATGTCCCCACCCCGACTTTCAGTAGGATCAGGGTTTCTGCAGGTTTCACAAAGTCAAATTTAAGACTTTTTAAGACCTTTTTAAGATCAATATGAATAAAATTTAAGGCTTATATCATGACAAACAAAAAAAAAAAAACTTACAAAGGAAACACATTAACAAGTGTCAAAATTATTTGCAAAGTAATTTAATCTATTCAAACTGAACATTCAGCGAAAATCAGTACAAACGGTCCCGTGATTTTGGAAATTTGTTCCGTTTCTGTTTTTAGAAAATCTCCTTTTCCAAAGCGCGTAATGTAGGCCGTTTTATCTTTCCCGCACCTGAAGGAAACATCGTTTTGAAACACAGACGAACATCGTCTGTGGTATCTGAAATACCGCCAATAACACTCAAAACTGATTGGCTGTTGCATGTTGGTCTATTTTGTATTTGTAATACAGCGAATTAAGAACTACAACTACGTAATATAAATTAAAAAAAACATTCCAAAATGCTGTGGGATCATTTCAATGAGATTTACATGGACATAGGAAAATTAAGACCCGTTTAAAAAGATTTAAGACCTAGAACACAGTACTTCAGCAAATTTAAGACTTTTTAAGGCTTTAAATTGTGATTTTGAAATTTTAGACTTTTTTAGACTTTTTAAGACCCCGTGGAAACCCTGAGGATATACATCAACAAAGAGAAGATAACAGCATTCATTTCAACCTTTTTCATGGACATTTTAAGTGCACAATCAGATCTGATCATGCTAACTAGTAAGAAATTCCCACCTGTACTTTGTTTTGAGGTTGTATTGGTCCTCCATCTTTAGACCAGGATATTGTAGGCCGTGGATTCCCCGGGCAGCACACTTCAGGGTAACTGATCTTCCAACAAATACTTCAATGTCAGGAGGTGAGGTTTCCATAAGCACAGGAGGTGCTAGACATGAAAGTAAGCAAAAAAAAAAGTCACAACCTTTCAAAGGAGAGCGAAGATTCATTAATGATCAAATGTGATACTATGAAGAACGAATATATTCTCCATGAGAGAATATCTTTTAAAATGTAATTTATTCCTGTGATCAAAGGTGAATTTCAGCATCATTACAGCAATCTTCGTCACATGATCCTTCTGAGTTGATGCTCAAGAAAAATGTTTTATTATTACCAATGTTAAAATCAGTTTTTTAAGCACTGTCCTTAGCGCTAATCATACTTTATCAACTTTTTCTTGCTTTAATGAAAGGCACAGTGGAGTCAAGCCAGCCCTGCAAGATGCTCTTTCTGCTTGGCGTCCTGTGACCCAAACAATTGACAAGTTGAAAACTGAGCCGAATATGAGCACAGGCCTCAGATGGCTTGTTTTTATCTGGCCAACACTGCGTCTGAGTGTCAGAGAACGGCCTTAAGGTGTGGCGACAGTGACAGAGCTGCTTCTGGAACAGGTGCACAGAGCACTTTCTGTAACAGGTGCACGAAAACAGGCTGGATTGTGTATTCATTCATTGTTCACTGCATGTTTGAATGAAGTCAAGCGATGAGCATAATGGCATTGTGTCACTGGTCTGACATAAAGAGAATGCTTTGATGGTTCAGATTCAGACTGCTTCTAAAATTGGATATCCTTTCATACAATAAATAATTCAGGCCTTCTTGCTGGGTATGGTGAGACTCACCTGTAACGAAGAGTAGAGTCCAGCTCCCCTTGCTTTCAGCCTCATCCGTGGTTTTGTCGAGCGGGAGGATCCGGCACTCATACCAGCCTTCATCCTCAAGTAAAAGCCCTGTGATGTGCAGTGATGTCCCCCTGATAAGTGACACTCGACCTGGGCATCATCAGAAGAGGAAAGGGTTGGAAAACCAATGACAAACTTGTACAAAACAAAAGTAGTGCATATTTGTTGCAGACACATTTTTAAAAATAGTTTTAAAATATTATATAATAAGCTACAAGGATAGCTAAATATAAAGTGATACATTAAAATTAAAAATAAAATTAAAGTGAGTGCATTTATGCATTCAAGTTAGATTTAATTTTAAATTAGTTTATTTTTACAAGTATTATTAGTTTTTATATTATTATTATTATTTGTATTTAGATATATTAATTAAACTTTTTCACCACCGTTGAAAAAGCAATAGAGCAAGCAGAGGAAAGCGTCTAAAGAAGCCGTTTGTCTTTGCCACCCCTTTCTAAAAGAGCATGAGATGTTTTTTTTTTGTTTTTTTTCCGCCCGAGCGTCGAAGATAACTGATTCGTTTTTATGTTAGTATTATTTTTATTCATATTTATTATAGGTACATTTAAATTAAGTTCACAATTGTATTATCAATTTAAAAGAAACATGTAGCACTTGGTATTTGTGAGTTTGTACAAAACAAACGCAAAGCGTACATATTCTGTAGTAGACGTAGATCAATTATACTTATTTCAACAATTATTTATTTAAACAATTACTACAAGCTACAAGAAAAATATATAAAAATAAAGATTTGCAACTATCTTTTGAGGTGTAAGGACATGTAAATGATTTTGCTTTTAACTAAAAAAAGTTTGTAGTCCATTTAAATTAAGTTTACAATTTAATTTTCAATTTAAATAAAAAATATACAACTATTAAAAGTCATTGAGAGTTTGAACAAATGAAGTATATTGGTTTCAGACTTAAGATTTTAAAATTAAATCAACTTTATTTCAATAAAATAAAATAGTTTTACAGAATTGTTTGTTTAAATGTAATAAACAAATGAAAAATCTAAAATACCCGTTGAGCATTTAAGTGTTCAATTTAGAATCTATTTCAGCTGGACAAGGCTCAGATAGACTGAGTGTTTAGTCTAGATCTTTTTAGCATTTGAAACTCTATCTCTCAGTTGCCAGGTGACTGCGCCCCGTAGCGACGGTGTTTGCTGACTCACCCCTCCCTCCTCTTTCTTTTCTCTCTTTATCTCCCTTTCATTCAACCAAATGAGCTTTTCAAAGACTTGTTTGTTTCTCAAAATCTATAGTCATTTAAAGAGACTAGCGGTCAAAATCTTCACCACAGGAGCCACATCAAAGATAAAACAGACTTAAACTGAAAATCCATCATCTGCAAACACGTGCGCGGCCGATGCATGGTGTACAGCTATGATGTATTTATGAAAACAGGCGGTGACAGTGATCATTAACTGAGCTCCCAAGAGGAGAGACTGTGGAAACAGAACTGGGCATGAGATAACAGCTGAGAACATCATGGTCCATCCGCGCCTGTTTATTTTACCCACATGGAAGCCAGAGGTCATGGAAAAAGGGACATGGGCCGCGTCCAAGGGATTTGGGATATATAACCTGTTGCTGTCCAGCCCAAACACCCACAAGCCAGCACTAAAATGCTGTCATGGTACCTGCTGCCAGTGGTGTGGATTTGAATTTAGTTGCCGTGGCGACAGGGATTAAAATCAGTTCGGGGGCGGAGCTTAGAAGGAATTTAAATTCTCAAGTTCCTCGATACTACTGAAAAAAGGCTCAAGAGAAAAGCTGAGTTTCATTTCAAAATTTTAAACAATGTGACGAAAAACAGCTATAATAGTATGGAATTCCAAAGCTGCCAAAATAAATATATATATATATATATATATATATATATATAAAAAATAACATATTTATTGATAATAAAATTGATAATAACATAGTTCAATTATTATTATTATTTTCTATTTCTTTGTATATATATGCATTTATTTATTTGTCACTGTGGCAGCTTCCATATAGTAGCAGGGAAATCACAAAAGTAAAGACAAAAAAACTTTAATGAGAGCAATGAGGTTAAATGGAGAGCAAACTGAGACATCTGCTGAAGTCTCTCGCTTGACAGATTATTCTCCTGAGCAAACACTCCTTTAGTCTCCCCTAGAGTTTCTAAAGAGATCTCAATTATGTCTCACACTCAGATTTGCAAAACTTTGCATTCGAAAAAAGATTTCAATATGAACTCAAATATTTCTCATCAAATTCTTTCCAGATCAAATAATCAGTTATGCTGTCCATTTATATGTAATAGCGCTACACTTTGTCAAATGTCAATTTATGTCATTTAAATTTCTCCTAAGCAACTACTGGGGGAAATCTAATACACAATAATAGAGAACTTAGTCCTGACCTCTGAAAAGGCAATCTCTATGGGTAAACTAACCTTAGAGAGCATAGAGTTTATGCCGATTTATGAATAATAGAAACAGGACTGGGATGTATCTCTTAACAACCATCTACTGTATATTCATTGCATTACAATACATTAAAACATTCACCTGTTTCCTGGTTCAGCAAAGATTAATCTGGAGTTTCACATGCAAGTATTAACTCACTTGTTTACTTATGACATACTAATCATTTCCCACTGAGCAGATGCCGAACAAACACGCTCACTCGTTGCTTAGTCGACGCAGAGTCAAATCTCAGGAGAAACTAATATTAGACTCCGTATTGTATGGAGCAACATATGCTGTCATCTGTATCTATTTGCTTTATCATCTGAAACCAATGTTAGAACAGGTTTATGGATCAGAAATGCAATAATTTTAAGGGGTTTAAGAAAAATAATGTTTAAAAAGGAATACGCTGGAAGAATGACCTGTAATAATGTCTATTTGAGTAACACTAGTCACCACTTCCACCTATTCAAATTTAAAAAGGTTTGCTGGTTGTAGGTTTAATTCAACCAGTCTAATGACTTAAGGCTATGAAACTTGGAGTCTAAATCTTATCCGCTGCCTTGTATCCCAGAGCTATTGTGTCACCTCTTGGCAAAGGTTTCCCAGGTAGGGACTCTCCAGTTTCAGCTCAGGAAAGCAAGGCTCGGGTTTCACACCATAGTCATCGTCTGTTTTCTTTTTATTGTGTTTCAAGACACTGTTATCTTTTGAAATTTGAATCATCATGACGGGCTACTGGGAAGCTGCTTGGTTTGATCCAACCAATGGGCTTTGGAAATAGCGTGCTGCTCATTAGAAGGGTTTTGAATGCTACAAGGGGGATGGGGGGTCATTTGGAATAAAGAGCTTCACTCTTCACTGCAATCTGTAGATCTCGTCTACTTCATGAAGTAATCTTATGATATAACAAATTCCACCACTCCAAGAGGCCAACGCAATTTTAGGTTTCTAGAAAGATGAGTGTTTTGTTGAGTGTGACAATTTTACAGAGTGGACTCATGAGACATTATTCCAGCCAACAAAATCATGTTCTAAGAACGTTTTGCTAAGGTCTGCTATTTCTGTTCTCTGAATGTTTAAAAAGTTGAGTTTTTTATGAGTTTTTCTTGGTTATACGAAGGTTAAGGGAACATTCCATTTTATCATTTTGCACACATTATGGGAACGTTACATTTAAACGGTCTCCAAACATTCTGTGACATTTAAAAGATGCTAGATGAATGTCCAACTAAAACATTTTCAGAAAAAAAAACATTCCATGAATGATGTATTAATAATTATTTTGTACTAAAGATTTGAGTACATTATTAAAGTCCAGATAACTTTCTATTAACATTACTGGAAGAACGTTTGTTCATAACTTTGGGAGAACCTTGCAGAAATGATCTCTGTTAGCTAGTATATAGCCTAAGGCAATGAAATTCACACCAAGCTCACCCTTCACCTCTTCCCATGCTTCCCTTCAACCCCACCTGCAGTTTGGCTCCACTCGAAAAGTCCCGGCTTTACACCTTTTGTTTCTTTTCCTTGTTCCACATTACATAAAGCGACATTTTTGACGCCCTATAACCTTTATTCGGCTGTTGGTGTACATGAAGCCATTCATTCCCGCCTTTAGTTTACTTGAACAAATGTGAATAAAATGATATTCAGTGTTGTTCAGTCTCATATGAGTTACATAAAAACAGCTAGATAGGAGCTAAACATTTTCCGCTAAACTATAACTTGCTTTTTGTTGTTGCTTAAAATTAGATACAATTTGCTTACAAATCATTGCTCGTCACACAAGAAAATGAATTTGAAAACAAATCTCTTTGTAATACATTGCTTGTCACCTAATTCACTAACACATAATTATCGCAAGAGCAAATTCATGTATCAAAACTATTGCTTGTTAAATTTGCTTACTGTCACAGTCAGTTCAGTTTGTTTTGTTTTCATTTAGTCACATTTCCTTTGTCTAGTTTCCCGCCACTTATGTGTTGCCATGGTTACTTGCCATGGTCTCCTTGATTAACCTTGTTTGTACTACTACTTAAGTTCTTTTGGTCCCTCAATTCATTGTTGGTTGTTGTCTGTGCACTAGAACACTGTTTCGTATGTTGGCTTGTTATTCTCAGTTCATAATAAATCTTATGTTATGTTCTTATAATCATCTTCGTCTTCAATTTTTTGCTTGCGACAAATATATATTTTTAAATAACTTATAAACTGTTGCTTGTCGCACATTTTTTTAAATCACTTAAACTGTTACTTCTCAAACAAATAAAAAAACAAATACCTGTAAACTTGATTGACGAACAAATAAAAAAAATCACTTATAAACTGTTGCTTGTTGCACAAATAAAAAATGCACCTGTTGCAAATTCATTAAAAGATGTTAGTTGTTGAACATGTAAATAAAATTTGTGAGTGAACTATAATCCATTGCTTGTTGCATAGGTAAATAAATGTGGTTATAAACCAAGTTATTAGTTGACTTTTTCAGTTTTTGGTGATGCTCAATAGGTTTGCATTCCATTCGCCCGGGCAACATTGCGAATGAACAGGTGCAGTGCTTTCTTCAAGAATTTGTTTAATTGCAAAGGGACGCACTGCGTTCATGCATAAACTGCAGGGTTGAACCTGCCATTCGCTCCCTGTGTGGAAGGTGAGGACTAATCCAAGCACAGAAACTTGCAGTGTTACCGATGCAGCCTCTTTCTTTCTATGTTAGAGCCATTGTCTTTTTAAGAACGGGGAAAAAAGGTATTTTCAGCCATTGAAAGACATTTCCCTGTAGACACCCTTTGTATTCCAGCTCCAAAAGACACAATAGGGATTTCTGCATTAAGAGGGGGAGAAACTAGCAGGTCCCACAGAGCACACAAAAGAGCAGAGTTACTGTAAGATGAGACACGGCTATGACTCGAAGTGGCGCTCAGAAGTACAAATTACGAAAGGGGTGAGAGACACATTGTGGATAGTAAGATGTGGTTTACAATACGGCAAGTCCAGTTCAGCAGCCGTTTCGAAATGAAGTGCCATTTTACAATTTTCCACGATATTTAAACACTGTTCCATACCTGTGCCAATTCAGAGGTCTGAACAGAAGTTTTTATTAACAACATAACAATTAAAATCTAACATTTAAAATCAGTTGAAATGATGTTCAATTAATTATAGAAATAAATCAAGTCCAGTCCAGTATGTATGTATGTATATGTATGTATGTATGTATATATATATATATATATATATATATATATATATATAATTATTAGGAACAACATTCTAATACTGTGTTTGACCCCTTTTCTTCAGAACTGCCTTAATTCTATCGTGGGATTGATTCAACAAGGTGCTGAAAGCATTCTTAAGAAATGTTGGCCCATATTGATAGGATAGCATCTTGCGTTGATGGAGATTTGTGGGATGTATATCCAGGGCATGAAGCTCCCGTTCTACCACATCCCAAAGATGCTCTATTGGGTTGAGATCTGGTAACTGTGGGGCCATTTTAGTACAGTGAACTCATTGTCATGTTCAAGAAACCAATTTGAAATGATTCAAGTGTGCCAAGAAACATCCCCACACCATTACACCACCACCACCAGCCTGCACAGTGGTAACAATGCATGATGGATCCATGTTCTTCTTTTTCGCCAAATTCTGACTGAATAGAAATCGAGACTCATCAGACCAGGCAACATTTTTTCAGTCTTCAACTGTCCAATTTTTGTGAGCTCTTGCAAATTGTAGCCTCTTTTTCCTATTTATAGTGGAGATGAGTGGTACCCGGTGGGGTCTTTTTCTGTTGTAGCCCATCTGCCTCAAGGTTGTGCGTGGTGTGCAAGGTTTTGAGAGCCAACATATTATTATATCTTTTCGAGCCAGCCAACTATATCATTATATCTCATTATTTGGACTTTTCTTTCAAAAATACAAAAATAGTCCAAATTATGACATAAAAAGTCGCAATTACCCTCTTTATTTTACAAGCTTCGAAATATTTTTGATGCATGGTTGCATCCAACTTTTTTTATGTGCCTATGGTTGCTGCCCCCTGCAATAAGCTCTCAGCGTTAAGGCACTTACCATCATAGTTGGGATGCACTCGAAGATTGTTCACTCCAAAGTGCATGAGGATGGGGATATGCAGTCGTCCTGACGCACCCACTCTATGACGTGCTGAGGGGCAGTGCTGCCCTTGTCCGGGGCTGGTAGACTGCATGTCAGCACAGCAGTGTCCCCTTTCTTGGCACGGATGTGGGCATCAGCTGCACTTGTGTGAACTAAAATGATGAGAAATATGTGCACATTTTGTAAGTAAATAAAAGTTGTAAGTATTGTAAGTATAATAATAAAACATATTTTTTTTTAAGTGCAAGAAAATCAAAGCCATATGAAAACAAGTTGTGTTCCATATTTGATTTAGTTTGGCCACAGTACCAAAAGTTTGCACTAAATCAAATTTGTCTCCATTAATTTCCAATGCTGTCATAAAGAGTGTATACTAGGAGTACAAGTGTGTTTTTTTTGCTTTTTTTAATGACCATTTAACCTTTTTGAATAATGTTTTGTGTGTGTGTGTTCATATTCTAATTTCTACGTTTCGTACCACTCTGATGAAGTAAATAATTCTAAAATAAAAAACAAACAAAATGTTTTTCAATCAAAAATGACCAAAGAACACCAGAGGTTTAAACCAGTGACTTTGATCCTGCATGTTTGTGCATATACTGTATAAGTTGTAAAGTAGTTACTGTAAAATACTCACTGAGTAGGGACAGTACTGCAACAATGACTTCCCAATAGAGGAAGAATCTTCAGTAGCATGATGGGTATTCATACAGATTCACATACCTACAAAACATCAAACATACAAGATCAGACAACAAGCAAACAAAGCTCCACCACAGTGAAAGCATCCAGTGTGTCACAAAAATCACCACACCTCTTTTGCTTTGCCTGTTTCTATAATCTCAGAGGACACAGGAGGATTATGGGATCTTATGCAAGGATTATACTGTGTATATAACCACATTAAATTAGCACAATATCTGCTTTGAACCAATTAATTCAGGACTAAACTTAAAACTGTAAAATGAGATCCATGTGCTATTACTCAATCTACATATGACGTGTGATACCTTCAGCTCTAGAGAGATTAAATACACTGTACTGAAACAGCTTCTCGTTTATTGTCCAATCTATGCAAAATTAAAAGTTGCATTATAATGTAATTACACTGGAAAGCCCTTTCTTTAAAAAATATTATGTCATAAATATATTAATCGGACTGTGGCAACAATTGAGCAGATAAAGCTAAAACCACTACGAATCTTTTAAACTATTCAGAAATTTTAATGAATTTATTAATTAATTAAAGTAAATGTATATTTATAATACATTTCTTATATACATTATACATTACAATGATTTTCTTTTTATCTGATGGTGTTGACTGATATTGAAAACATACAAATGTCACACACACTGCAGGAAACTGGTCACTGCTTGACACATCATGTCAACGTACAAAGTATATACTTAACCTGTGCAAAGATGACTTTACTGTGTACCATCAATAATGGCTATGTGGGCAGGAAGTTGCAAGACAATTGATAAAACGCCTTCAGAGAACATACACAACTGCAGCCGAATGTCATTGAGTCATCAGTCTAACATTGTGGTCTTTGGTAAATCATTAACACATCAGGAAGCATTAGCTCTGTTAGGTGCCTCTGTAAATAAAGCGTGTGATTCGTGCCAAGGGTAAAGCTAGCACTCCACTTAGCTCACTGTGAGCCTCTGCTATGTACCAGCGCACAATGCAAACCCCCACTCATCACCCACTGTGTGTAATGAGCGAGAGACATTCTTAAAGACTGCTGAATGGGGTCCAAAGACAATCCCACAGGTCACACGTTTCTCACTGCACACTCAGCGACCAGTCTGTTCACTATTCAGCGTCTATTCAGCGAATCAGAAACCTTGTGGAACAAAAATCTGAGAACTTAAGTAATTATGTCATACGTTTTATTTGTACATTGTAAAATGCAACACATAAGCTCTATGCGATGCTGATAAACCAGTTCTTTTCTGACAAAAGCTGGTAGGTCTGCGTTCTGCTATGGTTTGCTGCCTTCTAAGGGTAGACACCCAGCTAACAGGGAACAGCTCTCACAACTTAGGCTAATGTCCTAGCAAGGTCCTACCAGTATTGTTAATAGAACATTTGTTTAAAGTTATCTGGCCTTTAATAACATTATCAAAACATAAGCGCAAACAGTTGTTAATGAGACATTTTTTCAGAAATTTTTTTATGGACTTACATCGAAAAATAAGTACAATGTAAGGGAAGGGTCAACTGTGTAATTACAAACGCAATTACATTTTTTAATTACAGTTGTAATTACATGCAGGTATTTCCAAAATATAAGTACAATGTAAAAGCATGTATTTACACAATAAGTCCATTGTATCGAATTATTAATTTCAATGTAAGTAGTAGCCAGTAAAATAAAGCCAGTTAATATAAAGTGGGAATTTGAGAATTTGAAAAAAACGATGTTTTTAAAATATTTCAAATTTTGTCGTTTCGAACATTCAGAAAACACTCAGAAATACCGTTTCCATATCTTCATGAGAGCATAAGCAACTCCTTCTAAGATCATATTTTAGTTAGCAGGGCAAACCATCCCAGCTAGACCAAAGTCCTACATAAATTACAAAGCGCACAAAAGCTGTCTTTTTGATTTACTGTTTTACTGTAGTTTTAATAACCAACAGTAAAATCCTATTTATTAACCTTTGGGAGCAAGGGTTAGAGTACTTGGCCTTTAAAATAACCAGGAAATAAACGTTGTATTATACTGTTAGTTTATGTCTATAAAGACACCAAACTGGGACCACATTGTGGGTTATGCTAATTCCAGGCACTGAAAGAGTTGGGTCGTCCATTCATTCTTGGCTTTTACAAAGGATGGGTTAAACTCGCGTCACATATTTCTCTCAGTCCATAAATCTGGCTGTGTTGTAAAGGAACTCGGCCAAATCGAGCATGAAAGCTAAATATAGTCCACTCATTCTAAGCTTAACTTTAATGTGAAAGGATCAGCAGTCATTTGATTATTCATATTGGTCATATCTGATCTATTCTGCATACAAATAAATGAAGATGACAATAAGTATTTTAGTTTAATCAAGTTGGCTATAAATATGTTATAACATCAGATAAAGGAGTGTTAGGCCAAATTTCTATTGTATGACTGGTAAGGTTGGGTATCGATTTGAATTTGAACGATTCTGATTCCGATTCCTTGTTTCGATTCTGGTTCCTAACGATTCTCGATTCCGAATTCTTTTAAGAGCCAGGGTCAAAAAAGTTTAGCTAACCTTGCTAACCAACAGTCTTTCTGAAGGAAATACTCCTTTCTGAAGGAAATACTCCTTCTGTCACAAATACTCCTTTTGTCACAAATTTAGCATTTTGCCGAGATTTCGTTATTTTCAAAAAAGTGAAGCCACACTGTGGACCGCCGACGTAAGCTACTCATGTTCAACTCGCGTGGTTATGCCAACACTTCCAGTAGACGCTTCTTTGTTGGTGTTGTTCAGCGATGTCTTTCTTCCGGTCGGCGGACTGTGAATATCGAAACTAGGAATCGAAATTTAAACTTTTGAATGATTCCGGGAAAAGCGAAAAGTTAGTCCGGTTTCAATTCAGATACTCGATATCTCGATACCAATGACTGGGGTCAATTTGACCTTAAAGGGTAACTAAACCCCTGGTCAGAGCCTGACTCCACCCACTGGCAATATTTGAAAAATGCTGAAAAAGTGGGCAGACCCCAGCGGAGATAGAGGGGACAAAATAGATGCTAAAACACTCTATCCTGATCGTTTTCAATACTCGCAATTCAAACTCCTGACTCTCTACAGTGGTTTTGGCGAAACAAGCTGGTTTTTATACTGCCGCTCGTACCAAAAGCATGGTGAATTGAAACCTGCGTATGTCACGAAGTGTGGAACATCCAATAGGAAAATTCAACTGCAGTAGCCAACGTTAAGAGTGTAGCCAGCACTAAGAGTGTTTTTACACCATATATTGTAGAAATAAAACACTTAACACAAAAATGTCAAAACAGTTACTTGAATCAATGACTGGTATTAATAAAGATCCATTCTTACAGATCATTAACTAAAAAGTTGGTTTAATGTTTAGTTACTCTTTAAGTCAACAAGAAATCAAAATTGACACTTTTCGTAACTTGTGTTTTCCAGTGTAATAGTGTAAAGTTTATTGATCTTATGTATTATAAATATATATATATATATATATATATATATATATATATATATATATATATATATATATATATATATTTTTTTATGGGTTTTTGGTTAAATTAATAAAATAAGGTTTGCGGTGAGTACAAGTTCAAGATATGTTACTAGTCTTGTAAAATAAGGTTGCTGACGAAGTAGGCTTAAACGTTAAACATTAAACAGTCACCAGGACGAACAAGTAAACTCATCTACACAATATAGTCGCGTTCATAGCCCCATTGTGCTTATAATCACACTCTTACAATTTACTTGAACTTACAGGGAAAATGCTTTTAAACATAAAGCAGAAAGAGTTGTCAGAAACTTACTGATGGTGACATCATGTGATCGTGGTGTAGTTCGCTTATAGTCTACATTTAGCTTTTGACATCAAAAGTTGTGTTATCATATCATGAACAAAACATGTACTATAAGAATCATACACTTTTGTTGGTCACAGAGCTTATTTTTGTCAGAGAAAACGGGTGATGCGAACTTCTAGGTTGGTCTATTGTCATCACTGTCAGCGCTCTACATAACGCCCAATTTTGACATTTAAATTCCCAATGTATATCCCATATTGTGAAAGTAAAATGAGATTTCAAGGGGTGATTCATGACTTTAAATGAGGCCAAAGATGCAACAAAACCTCACATGATTGTGCTCCTTTGAGATGTGGCAAAGCAATAAACAAACTCGAGCTTCAAAGAAGCAAAGCAAACATTGTAAAGGACGAAACAAACAAGAGACGTTCACACTAGCAACCTGCAAGACAACTACTAAAGCCTTTAAAACAGTAGTCATATCATACTGTGAAAGTGAGCTCTACCATTTACAAAAGCATTCGGTCATTAGAGAAAATAAACAGATCAGCTGTAGCAGCTGGACATGAAACTCCGAGGCTCAGAGCAGATTCCCTACTGACGAACTCACGGATTTAATCAAACAAATGGACAAACATCGAATTTGTGAGAGGTCAGAAATGTTAACCCACTTTCCTTAATTCACAAAGCAACCAACAATACCCCTTATATGAGCCGAACAGATGATGTAGCCAGATGTGCACTTAAAAAACAATTGCAAACTCATTTTAGACTGATAATAGAGATTTAGCTGCCATATATGAATTGTTTCAATCAGTTGTATTGTAAGTTAAAATGATCTAAAAATGAAAGAAATGAGATCTCTGCTTGTTTAAGGAAACATTGTCAGTGAAGCCAAAAGTTGACCATGAATTTGTCAGTCACCAACATGCAAATGTCCTTTCATGGCGCCAACATAAACAAAACCTTTCCAGTGACAGGAAAAAATGCATGTAGATTAGTAAAGTGTCAAACAATCAGCCATTTGGTGATAAAGAGAAAGCGCCATATCCATGACAGTGTTGATTACAGATTATCCATTTTCCAAAAGTGATAATCATTTACAACATTGTGGATGCAAGCATCATAATGCCATACATTGGAATGGTACTGTGCACAAAGCTCAGTGATTCATGAGAACTGGGATTGAAGTGTAATCCAGGATAATCTGGCTGCAGTGAGCCTGGGATAAAGTGACTGATTAATATCACAGTAAATAAGAGCGATGCCTCTCTGACCGGCGTATACTCTGTGGTATACTGGTGAATTTGACTACATTAAGTATGACTCACTCTGAATGTACACATGAGTCAGCACTGGACTAACTCTGACAAAAAGGAAAATCCATTGTCACAACCTTTGTTTACACTCAATATTGATTATTTACACTCAGGAAAGTTTGATCAATAGACGCTTTATGAACTTCAGTAGTGGCAATACAAGAGGAGGGAGTGATTAAATGTCTATAGTATGGTGTGTTGTAGAAGAATAGGTCAGAAATGTTATGTAAAGTTCATTAGAATATTCAGATTTCTATCCTAAAACTGTTTTAAACTTTGTTAAGACTCCATGTTGGGTGGATAATGGTATTTTGTTTTGCCCTAACTTGACCTGCCCCCACACTTGGACCCTTGCAGGGGCAACAAACCACTTTAATTCCTCCATGCTGAACTGCAACTGGCAGTCAACTGCTAGATAAAACCCCATTTTTAAAGAAACACACAAATCACATAGCCAATACAGCATAAAATAATGCTGGCAATGTACACAAATCATACGTTTGGCAAATGAACAAGATCTTGAGGCTACTTAATATGAACAGATGGACAGACAGATAGACCAATCGACAGATAGATAGAAAGATAGATATATAGATATCTGTTTTTTATGTTATACTTTTTTGTATTGTTTGTTTTAGTTAACTTAAGTCAGTTAACATACTAGTGTTAAACATTCTGAAACGTTCCCATAATGTTGAATGTTCCCGTAACATTCGCATAACCAAGAAAAAAAATAAACGATTTTTGGATCGTTTTAAATTCAGGGAATATTTTTTTTTTTAAAAATAGCGATTTTATAACTTATTGGGAACATAAGCAAAACATTATTTGAAAATATATACTAGCGATTTAAACCCTATTGCAGCTTCGTTATTACACAAACCCCAAAATTATGTCAATAACATTTTTACTCTAGAAATGTTTCTTCTTTCCTATCTATCTTAGAAAATGAAACTTGTAACAAACTAAACTGTTTTAGGCTGCTGTGTATAGTCTACTCACCTGTATCACTTCATGAATCAGCTGTAGTAAGCAGCGGTTTTGCCTTGATGACGGAAAATACCACGAAGACAATTATTCCAAAAGTAAGAAATTACATTCTCTCGTGCGTTAATTCCACATCACAATCAATTCTCAAGGGCAACTTAAGAAACTCTGCAAGTAGTGTATAATCTTCCTCTTATTTCTAAAAATGAGATTAAGAAAACAAGAGCATAAACTTTGTCACTATGGGAGCTTTGAGCTCGCGCATCAGTGCACCTCTCGCGTTGAGTTCACTCCTCCCGCTGCGGTTTAATCAAACTAATGCTGTGTGCATGCGCAGTGAGCACGCGGTCCAGCAGGAAGGGAAAAAAGGGAAAAGGAAAAGGGGGAAAAGATTTTAATTGGCAAAAAACTCTTCAAATGTTTTTAACTTTTTATACAGATATAAAAAATAAAAACTAGAGATTTGTGAAATTATTCACTAGCCATACATTTATACTGGCATGAGGTATTTCATTAGATAACTCTCATAATACCAAGGTGTGTCTATTGTACTTTGGTCCAGATTCTGATCTTGTTTGTCATCTGGGCACACATAAATCACTCCATGAACAATGACGATGACAATGAACGATGTGTTTGAAGTGTGGGTTGGATCAAATATGGCCTAAGTGGAAAAATTGCCAAAATTGCAATGTGTGATGCCATGAATTTCAGTGCTGATAATGTATAGAGTTGTATGAATAATACAAACACACTATATTGCATGCTTCACCTGCATTGGAAATCATAACCCAATACATTTTGTCTTCCTATAAACAATGTTTAATTATTACCATTATTAATTATCATCACTATCAATATTAATAAGCTAATCCTTATTATTGTTGTTATAAATATTATTATTAGATTATGTCAAATTTCTTAAAGGGAGAGGGCCAATTAACTGTTTGGTTATGTACGTTCTTCAAAATATCTTCATTTGTGATCAGCAGGAGAAATTATATATTGTATATTGTATAAAAATGTTGGCTTTTCAAAACAAACAGTCTTTGAGAAACTCAAGGACATTTTGTGAAATGAAAACTATTTTGAATGCCCCCTAGCGGTAGACAGCTTGATATGCCGTGGGTAAAAACACTTGAACCTATTTACCCGTAGAGGGCAGTAAAGTTCTCGTTTTTTCTCTTTCAGGATAGTGCAGCGACATTACTACTATAGATCCCCATCCCCATTACATTGATGAATTCAGCAAGTCACAGAACCGAAAGTAGGGTACAGCTCATTTAATTCTGGGATATACAAGCAGCACACAGTTCCTTGTCTTCTGTTACCCTACTTCACATTTTGGCAAATGCAGAATGTCATGCATATATTGTATTGAAAAATATTATATTTCAAGAATACTATATAAGACAAAAAGGGAAGTTATCGAAAATAAAAAAAAATATATTTAGGGCTATGCAAAAGTTAATTGCGATTAATCGCATCCAAAATAAAAGTCTGTGCTTACATAATATATTTGTGTGTGCTGTATATAATTATTTTGTATATATAAATACCTATGCATGCATGTATATATTTAAGAATTATTTGCGCTTAAATTCTGTATATATATAAAAATACATAATCTATATTATATAAATATAAATATTTTATATATGAATAACACATTTTCTCAAATATATACATGCATGTGTGTGCATTTATACATACAAAATAATTATATACAGCACACACAAATTTATTTAGGGCCCTATAATTTCTGCGATCACGGAATAAAAAGCACACTCTTTTTACAACTAAAATAACAGTAAAGGGTAAAAAAAATGAATTCCCAAAAATTAAAACGGAAAAAACGGAATTTGCAAAAATTAAAACGGAAAAAACGTAATTTGGGAAAAAATAAAATGGAATTTGGGAAAAAATAAAACAATTTTTATAGGGCCCTATATATTATGTAAACACAGACTTTTATTTTGGATAAATTAATTTTAATTAATTTCAATTAATTTTTGCGCAGCCCTAATATATATATATATATATATATATATATATATATATATATATATATATATATATATATATATAAAAGAGACTGATTTTATTTAGCTGTTATTTATATTTATATATATATATATATTATATATATATATATATATACACTCACACATATATGTATAATATATTATATTATATTATTATATATATTATATTATATATAATATAATATAATATATATATATATTATATATATATATATATATATATATATATATATATATATATATATATATATATATATATATATATATATATATTTATAATATAAATAATAAATCCAGAGCAACTGCTGATTTGGCAGTGGTCTCTTAATTTTTTCCATAGCTGTATGTGTGTGTGTGTGTGTTTTAAATATAACACATTAACAAAAACAAAAAACAATACTAAATTACTAAAATTAAAATGTAAAATATAAAAATTGAATCATAATATTATTAGAAAATGCAATGATTCTAAAATAACACTGGTACACTATTCTAAACAACCTACCTGTATATACCTATGACTGAGCCAAAACATTATGACCACCTACCTAGAATGCTGTTGGTCTTCTGAACGCTGCCAAAACCATGCCAACCCCGCGAGACGGACTCTACAAGATCCTTGATGGTTGTATCTGGCACCAAGACGTTTAGCAGCAGATCCTTCATCATATAAGAATTATTTCTAAAGGATTGTGCGACACTGAATGGCAGAAAAAAAATTCAGCTTTGCATCACAGAAATACATTATACTTTAAAGTATATTTAAACTGAAAACCATTATTTTAAATTGTAATATTTCACATGATATATAAATACGGCCACTGTAAAACTTCTCAAAGAATATTAATCTTTGAATTTAAAATATTGAATTACTTTATCCTTCTAATTAACCTTCTGTGGTTCTCAAAACACAACACTCTTTGCTCCCTCAAAATAAAGCAGCACAAGAAGGTGAACATCAATTCTTCATTCTGTCATTTTCAAACCAAAGAGATGTCTGAATAAAACCAGTTTATTCCACAAAACAACACTGCCACAGCAACTTATCTACACTACCAGTAAAACCTTGGACACATGACCTCAGTTTTTATTTTCACAATTATCCACATTTTAAAATAATGGCAAAGCAGTTAAAACTACAAATTAACACCTAGAAGTATGGGAACACAAATAGAAGTACATAGAAAATTTAAGTAAAAAAAGTGAAACATGGAGCTATTACACTGTTTTACATTGTGAAGAAGTTCACATGTATTAACATGCCTTTTGAATGATTTTCTTCACGTCCCAGGCTAAATATCCAGGTAAAAAAGAAAAAGAAAATGTGTATATTTGTATCAATTTACATTTGCATCCCAAAAATAATTGTGTATCTAATTTAAAATATAAATTGTGTTCAAACGTTTCACTGATAGTGTATACAGTAAATAACAGATTCTCCATTACAGGAAACATACATTTATAGTTTTTAAAATGATACTTTAGACAGTTGTACAAAAAGCTAGCAAAAATATCAGCATATTTCTTGTTGGCTTTTTACGTATTTAGCTAAATAAATACTCTTAATATTGCACTTCATTTTTCTTTTGGTAAAATAAAGGTATTCAGCTCAATAAAGCTCAGCCAACTCACTGTATGCCACAGCTTCTCTCCTAGAGAGACTTATAGTAGACGGAAAATGAATATCTGAAGGCAAATCATGCATAACAGCAGCAGAAAAACACACAGAAGTAACAGCTAGTACTACGACTAGATCCGATTTTAGTTATCAAAGTCTGGGATGTCATCGTAAGAATAACCACGGTAACCCTTGGAAGCATAATAAGCAATCCGCAAATGATAGAATCCAGGAAGAAAGATCAGTACCGCCGATGATGAGGACTGGAATTGTGCGATCTGGGTGCTACAAAAAGACCATTAATTACTGTGAAATATAGTGACTGACAGATACTATTACAATACTGCAGTTTTGTCTACTCACCGTGACATTAATGTATCCCGCCAAAAGAAGTGATCCAATAATAATCAATACAGAACCAATCAGAAATAGGAATGTTGCCAGGGCAATGGCCTTGTAGGGTACTTTAGGTGGGGTTTTCTTGAACTATAAAACAGTGTTTCATTTAATACATGAAACAATAGATACATACCGTATGTAATATCATTTAGTCATGTGAAAAAGAAATTCTATGGTTTTACATACCAGGGCAGGTCTTAAAATAATCAACCAGATAGAACAACAACATGACATTAAACTTTGTAATTATTTATTTAGCAAAAACTAGGCCAAAATGGAGAAGTCATGTGTGACAAACTATGTCCACCCTTACAGCTTCCATAGGAAATTAAGAGGATAAGTAGCAGTCAGGAGCTTATTATAACATGAATTGATCATCAGAAAGTGTGATTAACTCTACTAAAAACAGAAGTTTTTTTTTTCAGTTTTCTGGTCTGGAGCCTCCAGGTGTATGTATGCCAATTGGAAAGACATCAGCAATGATCTTAGAGAAGCTATTGTTTCTGCCATCAATCTGGGAAGGGTTATACGGCCATTCCAATCAATTTGAAGTCTATTATTCTACAGTAAGGAAGATAATTCACAAGTCGAAAACATTCAAGACATCTTCCCTGGAGTGGACGTCCCAGCAAATTCACCCCAGGATCATGAGAGTGAAACTGCCAAAAACCCAAGAGCTACACCTCAGACTCTACAGGCCTCAGTTAACATGTTAAATGTTAAAGTTCATGGCAGCAGAATTAGAAAAAGACTGAACTAAAACGACAAGTCTTCTGAAACATATGGAGTCTTTTAGACGGACAAGACCAAAGTGGAGATGTTAAAGGGTTAGTTCACCCAAAAATAAAAATTACGTCATTAATGACTCAACCTCATGTCGATCCCCAAGCCCGTAAGATCTCTGTTCATCTTCGGAACACAGTTTAAGATATTTTAGATTTTCAAGCCAGACGGATATATCGGCATGCCGATATTATTCGGCCGATATTAGGCATTTTCCAAACTATTCGAGTATCTGGCAGTTATAATGGCCAATAAATGAATATTTAAAAAATAAAATAAAAACGGACGAAACACGCTTGAACCATGTCATGAGTGTTGGAGTTGTATAGTTTGTCCACCAGAGGGCACTCTACACCGTTCCTGTTGGCAACACTCGTTGAGTTGGTCAAGTGACATTGCTTGAAAAACAATTAAAAGAACATCCCCATCAGTTCTCTTAACTCAAATAAGCATGACAAAATTTGTGACTCATGTCCAGTTTTGCTGCTGTCAAATAAGCCGAGACTGAAGCAGATTTAGCTAGTAATAGTTACGTTATGTTGTTACAGTGTAGTTGGCTGACTGTCCTTTTAACTTTTGACTATGTGACTGAACAATTTCTTTAATAGCACATGCAGTGTTGTGCATGAGACGCGTTCAATGAACGACGTTCACTGAACTCGTTCATATTTTCGCCGAACGCTGAACTGAACGAATCACTTTTCATACCATGAACGCGAACGAGAGCGGCGCTCACTTTGTCAGGAATGAACGAGCACCGCACGCAGTTCACGTTCACGCTCATTTGAAAAGTCAGGTTTTACCTCCAACCCCGTTTGAGTCGCCGAATCCACCCGCGACAGTATTGTGGTGGAGTCGTGAGAGCTTGCTATTATCACTGGGTATGTTAGACGAGGTCGAAGTATTCATAGTACGGGTAACGTGGAGGCAGGGTGTGGAGTCGCAAGAGTGTGCATAATTGGCGCGCGCGCGAGGCAGATCTGGCCGCGCTTGCGCTGCTCGTATCATCGCTTGATCTGCGCTTTTCCATAACTAGTGATCTTTTGAACTAAACAGGTCTTATCTACTTGTGTTTGTGTGTCATATGAATAATAACTGAACATACAGTATACCTTGATTGTACCTTATATTTTCCAATTTCTACATATCATGATTACACATTATTTAAGGGGTAAATATATTCTCTATCTCAACATTATTTTTCTCCTGGCTATAATAATTGTCTCTTGTTTATTGGTACAATAATTTTGATTAGTTTTGGAGTGGCAGTGATTTGCAGTAATGGATGGTAAAGAGGTTCTATTGAGTAAGATAGTGGCCTATCTTAAAAATAATTTTACAAATGAACGTGAACTAGTTCATTTTTAGATATGTGAACTTAGTTCATTTTTTTAAAAAATTAACTATGAACGTGAACTAGTTCATTATCATCTGTGTGAACTGAACTTTGAGCTAGTTCTTTTTAAGTATGAACTGGCACAACACTGAGCACATGACAGTTATAGCAATGAGACGTATCATCTCTCCTTGGCCTGTTATATTGAAAATGTATGTTTCACAATTTGCAGTATGACATTATCCATTGCTAAATTATGGCCCATCATAGACTAGCTAACCATAAAGCTAGCTAATGCAACTCTCATCAGTCTGTTCTGTTGTGCACGAATAAAAGAAACAAGTTTCTTTTTAAAATGCTTTATCAAATTATTTTAGTTAAAACTCAAAAATAACTACAAATAACTAATGTTAGGGAAATCTGTTAATGTTTTGTTGCGCGTTTCTGAAATAAAAAAATTGGCTGTTATATCGGATTTTACAACCAAAAAAATATTTTTACTAGAGTCTCGGCCTTCAAAATCCTTTATCGGTAGGCTCTATTAGATTTAGTCTGAACGTTTCAGGTCCCTCCATTGAAAATGTATGTACGATATACTGTCCTTGTCCAAAAAGTAAATACAGACATCATCAAAGTAGTCCATGTGACATCTGTGGGTTAGTTAGACTGTTTTGAAGCATCAAAAATACATTTTGCTCCAAAAATAACAAAAACTATGACTGTATTAAACATTCTATTCTTTGTGTTCTGAAGATGAACAGAGGTCTTACGGGCTTGGTAAGACATGAGTCATCATTAATGACCTAATTTTCATTTTTGGGTGAACTAACCCTTTAAGCCATAATGCACAGGGCCAAGTTAGGAGAAAACCAAACAGAGCATATCAGCACAAACACCTCATTCCAACCGATGGAGGGATAATGATTTTTGGCTTGTTTTGCAGCCACAGGACCAGGGCACCTTGCAGTCATTGAGTCGACCATTAACTCCGCTGTATGCCAAAGTATTTTAGAGTCAAATGTGAGGCCATCTGGCTGACAGCTAAAACTTGGCTGATATTGGGTCATGCAAATAATGATCAAAAACACACTAGCACAATGGCTGGAAAAAAAGAATCAAGGTGTTTGAATGGCCCAGTCAAAGTCCAGACCTCTCCCGACTGAAATGTAGCGGCAGGACCTTAAGAGAGCTGTGCATAAACAAATTCCCGCAAACATCAATGAACTAAAGCAAACGTTCTAAAGAAGTGTGAGCCAAAATTCTTCCACAACGATTTGAGAGAAATGATTACTTCAACTTATTGCTGCTAAAAGTGGCTCGATAAGCTATTAAATCATGGGGTGTACTTAGTTTTTCACCCATGGCTTCTCCATTTCATCTTTATTTTTGTTAAATAAATAATGTCACAGTGTAATATGTTGTGTTATTGTTCATCTGAGGCTGTATTTACCTCATTTAATGACCAGATGATTTTTTTATGCCCTAATCCGCAAATAAAAAATTTAAAGAGTGTGTACTTTTTCATATAACTGTAGATATATTCTGCTTCAAGTTTTCTCACCTGTAGATCAATGTAGCCTTCATCACTATCTGCCAGTCTGGAGTATTTCACCTTATTGTTCGGAGCAGCACTGGCTGTGTTGTTTCGTGTAGCAATCATGATGTATAGATATGTTGGCACGTGAGGATGATGATGAGGATGAAAAGCAGCAAACTATACTGAGACTACTAAAAAGTGCATCCGGCTCCTGCCAGTGGTTTATTCTAGGAAACAAGAAAGAATATTAACAAATTCAACACAATTAGTTCAGCATAAAAAGCAGGTTGGATTAGCTCCCTTTCATTTGAAAACACACATAGCCTAAATTCAAATACAGCCATTTGATAGCATCCTGGTGATATAGTCTATTACCTCAAGATAGATAATAATTTAATGTCAGCTATTAATATGGTTATTTAATAAACCAAAAGAATTATTTATGTAGTCAGTGTAATCTTATATTGCGGTTTCAGATTAATACGTTATAATATGAAATATATATATATATATATATATATATATATATATATATATATATATATATATATATATATATATATATATATATATATATATATATATATATATATATGTGTAGGATTTACTTTAACACAATTCTTACAAAATAAAATGCTAAGTTTATTTCACAAACAAACAGTAAAATGTACTCCAATAATCTTTGTTTCAAGAACAACTTCAAAAGATGTTGAAGGAGTTGATCAGTTGTAGAATAAAACGTACTCACCAGCTAATACAGAAGTACGTGCCTTAAGCATATATTATTTCACTAGAGACAAAATAACGAAAGACACTGCGTTGTTTTATGTTGTTTCGACCTAAATTTTGATCTACTACTGCCACAGCACTACAGAAACTTTGTTTTGTCCCCTGAACACACTAACAACTACATCCCTCCGTGGACATTGTTTACTTCCTTATTCCCATTCCAACCTGCGCGCGCGCAGAAAGAAGACCAGCGGCAGCCAATAGCAACTGGTCTTCTGCAAATGTAAGAATATCAACGAGTAATATTATTAAACTACACATTTTACCATTTACTTTAAAAGAACCACATATGAAATCGATTTTAAACATTACATAATTTAGATAAATAATTACAATTAATAAATCGGAATGCACCAGATGAATAAACAAATAAACAAATGAATGAATAGGAGAAATGGCGAACGTTAAAGTAATTTGAATACAGTCCATCAGTAAAACAACTAAATTTAAAACCAGTCAATTAGTGTGCATCAATTATATTTATTTTGACTGTAAAACAAAACATAAACAAACAATTAAAATAAAAAATGACTCAGTTAGGCTACTCAAAATGACCTGTTTTTATCTAGATTAGATTCAATAATAATAATGATAAATAATAATAAATTACATTGATCAAATCAAATTTACCACAGACTGCTCGTACACTAAATTACCAATAAGCCATGCTTTTTTGTCCATTATGAATAATTTGACATTACCTGCTGGTTCAGAATGATATTGCTGAGCAGAGTTCAGTGAGTTCAATGAGACTCTTTAGTGCTCAAGTACCAATTTGCTTTTTCTGTTCAGAAATTGCTTGTGACATATTTATTTATTTAGATATTATACCCAAATATTATTAATTTCATTTTATATTCATAAACATAATTCTTATAATATTAATGCAGTGAGAATAAGCAGTATGACAGCAACGTGCTGGTATTTTTAGTTTATTCTAATATTCTGTAATGGATTCGTTGGATTGGATTTGTGTTCTGCAGGCCAATACACTTCTCAAGTGCTAAACTTCATTCATCTGATCTGTTGGTTGTTATAGCTTCCTTCTTCCCTCCATATTCTTTATGGTTTGTGCAACTGCTGACGTTGGCTGGCTTCCAGAGTAACCATACAACAAAACAATGAAGAACCTTTAACATTCGCAGCACGTCTTGAGACTGCAGCTTTGAGGCCAGTGCTTCAGTAGTTTAAAGTGACAACAAAGGAGGGTATACGCCAACATATTTAAATTCAATGCAAGCAATACATCATGCTTGCATTAAACTTCTGCATAAAGTTCTGTTTCTTAATGCACGAACAAGGGGATGTTCTTTTTATGAAGAACATAAGAAAGAAAACAAACAACTGATTCATGCTATTGATCAAAAGCTCATGGATATTAGATGAATAACAGTTGCATGTAGTAGAAACAAATAAATAAAACTCATTCTTCTGAGAAAGAAGGTGCATGTTTTTGTTGTTGTTGTTTTTGTTTTTTGGAAAGAAATATTAAAATTGAAAGGGTGTTCTTATTTATTCTTTCCCCCATGTCATTCTAAACCATGATATTCTGTCTTTTGTGGAACACAAACATAGATGTTTTGAAAAATGTTCCTGCTGCCCTTTTCCAATCAATGAAAGTATATGTGCACCAGGAGCTGGCAATGGACAGTTTTTAATCACACTGTTTTGTTGTTGTTGTATTTTTTTTTTTTTTTTTGGCTGTGACATTAACTTTCATTACTAATGCTGATGAATTACTGTACACCTTCACAGGCCCACCAAAAAAAGTAGTTTTTAGTTCTAATTTGTATTTGTTTTTTCAGTTCAAATTGTTTTTGTTATTCAAAAATAAATGCATGTACAAAAATACTTTGACTTTGTGATAAATGTCTAAGTTAGAAAGCAAAAAAATGTTTTTTCTAAAACATTTTTAAAACAACGATAAAAACAGTAGCTATATTAAGTGTATAGCCCTCCTTTCCTCCTTTTTACCTCCTTTTTACCATCTGAGAGAGAGAGAGAGAGAGAGAGAGAGAGAGAGAGAGAGAGAGAGAGAGAGAGAGAGAGAGAGAGAGAGAGAGAGAATGGTGGAAGTGAGCAGCCAATGGGATGTTGGAACAAACAAAATTGCATCCCGATTCCTCATCAGACTCAGCATTATTTGTTTTCTCAAAGATCACGAACGAATGGAAATAAGACTAACGGTTTTTTTCCCATATGTTGCTCTGGATGATGGTAAGTCTGTACATTTTTTAACGGATTTTTAGTCGGAATGATGAAACCTCTGCAATAAAAAAAGTTAGTTTATTGATTATTTGCGAACGCAGCATGCGAATGACAGACGCAATTATTATTATGGAATCATAAGAACATGTTTCTCTTACCGATGAGCTTTTAAATAATCGATTTCAAAGTGAAATTGTTGTCTATTAAGCTATTTAGTGTAGCAGTGTGTTGGTGTCAATTTGAGAGACAATAACATAGAAGTTTTAAGTCCTTTAGTCTAATTACAGAAATGCGGTAATTTTGTAGGTTATACATCAAGCGTCTCGTTCAAACTGTCTTGACTCATTCAATCCCCACATTTTCCCAGATGAACGACAAAACATTTGTATTATCACTCGTTGAATAGTCGAAGTTTATTCCTGGTCAATTGAAAAAAAGAAGAATTTTTCAAACAATAAAACATAATTTAATTTTTGCATCATATAAGAAACCAAAAATAATGAATAGCCTATTTCCTTTTTCAATTAATTTAGCTTGTGATTTTATAACGTGTGTCAATCCATTAGCCATACAAAACGGGCTCACAAATGTGACTGATATGTCTTGTGATCATGAGCAATGTAACTTATTTTATTCAATATTGTGTTACCATATTTTTTGGTGTAGCTTTTGTGTAACAATTGAACACAAAAAAACCTGTCATACATTTAGACAAGGGTCAACTACAACATCTTAACGTTATGTTGATCTTGTTCCAGAATTCTTTTTAAATTTAGCTGAAACGCCTATAATAGACTCTTCAGTGTCAGTTTCCAACTTACACCCTTAATGTGTTTGATTCAAACAAAAATACAGGAAGCGGTTTGGTCCAGTTAGATAATTTGCCATTCATTACACTGTATAATAATAAAACCATTATCCATAAGATTTTGGGCACTGTATATTTTGGCCCTTAGCCAGTGGCTCACCAGATGATATACAAACTCTGAGTCAGCACACACCCAAATGAAAAAAAAAATGTTTTATCATAAATGTATAGTTTTAATGTATTTACCTAGGTTTTGTTTGTGCGCACAAGGCATATTTATTTCCAACATGTCATCCAAGATATGGATTTCAGTATTGCTGTGTCTATAAATATATCCATAAATTTCCCCTTCCTTTACTTAATCAACTTGAAAGCCTTTTTAATATCAGTTTTGGCATCTCACCTTGAATTGCATTTCTTAAGGTTTTTTGAACAGGAAAAGAATCACTGCAGCATGAAATGCTTTTGAGATTTAGCTCTGCTTCAGTGAAAGATTTTGCCTGAGCTTCTGCAGTTATAATTCACTTGAACAAATTGACAAATAGATGAGTCCTAAAAGGCTTATGAATTGTGTCTGCATTGTGGCAAAACACCTACACCAAAACAATTCACAGAATACTAACTTGAAGAAGCAAGCCCATTTCCATCTCATAATATAACCAGTCATACAGTGCCGTAAGTGGTTCACAGCCAGATACCAAGATATGTTTTATGATAACATTTATTTTAGCATAATTGTGAGGCCATGAATTGTGATCCCTCACGGACTGCATGCAAAAGCAAACATACCGTACACAATCTGCCTTAGTCAATCTATGGTTCATTTGGAGTTAGTGAATCAGTCTAAACAGAACTTTCTAATTAAGATTGACTGATTGATATGTCATTATTGAAACCATGAACTCAATAAGAACTGTAATTACTCACTGAGAATTGCAAATTTGCAAACAACAAACCTGAAGTGTGGTTCTTATGAATCAATCAGTCAAATGTAATCATTAAAACTGAATGGTGAATAGAAATGCAATTGGTCTCAATCTTGGACTGAATCATTCACACTGATTGGTGAATAATTCTGAATGAATCACGTCTGAAGCTGTGTCCGGAATAGCATAGCTACTGTCTGAGGAGATGCTACATTTGAATAAATTCAATTCTGCCTGACTCAAGCCAAGAACCATTACTGTTTTATTTGGACTTTTGGTGAGCAATGCTAAAATGCTAATTCATAAGGTTAGTGAAACTTAAATCACTTTAGTTATACTTATGGGTTGTTAATATCAACTTTTAGTTAAGGACAGATAGAGAACATGAATGCATAAAACATGCTGTATAGATAAAAATGTTAAAAATAAAAATAGAATTGATTTAAGATGGGTTAGCATAAGTTAGACTTGTAGTCGAGACTGCCTTAAACCAAGACCAAGACAAGACCAAGACAAACCAAGGCCACGTCTACACAAAGCCAAGTATTTAGCAAAACGAATAGTTTCCCCCTCTCCGTTTTCAAAAATAACATTGTTCACACACCCGCATAAATACGCCGTCGAGCGCCATCATATCTATGCCAAACCTATTGGCGGCAGTGTAGGGGTTAAGGATAAAGCCATGCAAGCCAATTAGAATCCTCAGAATCGACAAGAGAGAACCTGAAACGCTGTTTCTCCCAGTTCACATGACAACACATAACCGGCGTTTTCAGAAATCTCCACTTTGCCCGGAGTTTTTAGAAATGATCGTTTTCTGTGATAAAAACAACGTTTTCGTGTAAATGAGAGGGCAAAACGCAAGAGAAATATCTGTGTTTTCCCATTGTGTAAACGGGGCCCAAGCTCGAGACCAAGACCGAAGACCAAAAAACAGACTAGTGTTGTTGAAGCTAAGCAATAACTTGTAAAATTTAGTTTCGCATTGCCTGCCTATCTCTGCCGATTTCGAAGTCTCCAAATGAATCCATTCTAGAACTTTTAAATACATAAATATTTAAAAACGAAATTATAAGCTTAAGTGCTGGATTCAAAATTTGGTTGTTTTGTTGCTATGGTTACAAACAAACACTGTTGGCGGTGCGCTCAAAGTCATCTGTCAGTTGTGTAGTTACCCAAAATCTCACTAAATGAAGTTAAAACCAATCATGTCACTGATATGTGTTTTACTAAATATTAATACATCAATAACTGTACATGATATGTGTTTTTTAAATCAAGTGATCAAAGTGCTCGTTGCGCTGCGATCAGTGTTTTCTTGTGTGGCTCAGCACACCGCACTGTCTTTACTTGGACGTGCGCTTCAACCCATTGCGGATCTCGTCGTGGATATTGTAGTATTGTATTGCGAAATCCCCGACCACTATGTCGAGTTCTGAGACAGCTAGACCTAGACAAGACCGAGAGGTCCAGAGACCAAGACAAGACCAAAGACTGTCAAGGCCATGAGAAGACCGAGACCATGTAAAAGTGGGCTCGAGACGGTCTCGAGACCAAGACCGGTCTCGAGATGTACATCACTAGCATAAGTCAGATTGCTTGCTGGGGCAGGGGCAAAAACAAAATCATGTCAGATACTCTGTTCATAATCTGTTTTTTTTTCTTTTCTTTTCTCTTGTAAGGTTGCAAGATGATGGCTGATGGCTAAGAACAAAGGTCATACCTGAGAAACTTAAATGGCACTCAAGTGTGACTGCTATGGCTACTGAAGCATGTTGGATTTGAAACCACAAAACATGTTAAAAGTCATGGATGGTTATCATCTGCACAACATTGACTGCACAACAATCACTGCAGTTTGCTACTCAAACTTAACTTCGTAGCTTGCATCGAGACGTCATGACCAACGTGTTTCCAGCAGAAGATAACATAAGTTCAACCTTTTTCCTGAGAACTGTCCCAATTGCACTGTGATACCTGCGTTTGAAATAGATCTCACAAAGACACTGGCTTTGGGCCTGGTGCTGATGCTCTTCATAATATTCGGTGTGATGGGTAACATCCTGGTCATCCTCTCCGTGGCCTGCCATCGCAACTTTCGATCCGTGTCGCATTATTTTATTGCCAATCTGGCCGTTGCAGACCTGCTTCTGAGCTCTGTGGTGATCCCGTTCTCCGCTGCATCTGAAGCCTTGGGACGCTGGGTATTCGGCCGCCATTTCTGTAACGTCTGGGCCGCGCTCTGACGTGCTTTGCTGCACGGCGTCCATCCTCAGCCTCTGTGTGATCTCTGTGGATCGCTGCATCGCCGTCAGTTACCCACTGCAGTACCCTTCCTGGGCTACGAGCTCGAAGGGCATTGGCGGCAGTGGCGGCTCTCTGGGCCCTTTCGGCTGCCATCTCTGTTGGCCCACTGTTTGGATGGAGGGACCCAATGCCGGAGGACGAGTCCGTGTGCAGAGTTAACGAAGAGCTGGGGTACACCATCTTCTCCGCTGCATGCTCTTTTTACACTCCGTTGGCGGTGATTTTGGCAATGTACTGTAGAGTGTACGTAGTGGCCCGGCGGAAGACTCGTTCCATGAGTAAGAGCAGACAGAACAATGGGTTGACGGAGCACGGAGTAACCCTGCGGGTTCACTGTCGTGAAGGAGGAAGTTGTCCACTTGAAGAATTCGCACTTCACCTTCATAATTAAGTTCTTCCAGGAGAAGAAGGCGGCCAAGACTCTAGGGATTGTGGTGGGCTGTTTCGTGCTCTGCTGGCTACCTTTTTTCCTAGTGTTGCCCATAAGTGAGTATTTGACATGTATGTGAACAAAAATCAAAGCCCATCCAAAAAAATTTAATTTAATTTAAAGTGCCCCAATTATGCAATTATAAGGTTTCTATATGAGCCTATTAGTTAAAAAACACTTTAATGTTCTCATAATATAGACTGTAGCATCAATTTGTTTCTTATAGTTTCTGAAACGGTTCAATAAAGGATTCAGTCTTTCTAGAATCCCTCCTTTCCAAGAGCTTCCTCTGCTCTGATTGGTCAGATGGACACGTCTGTTGTTATTGGTGTATATATAGGCTGAGCATTATGCAAATTTGTTAAAAACCTACTGTATGTAGGTTAGGCCTAAGGTCTGCACACTGGGTCCACTGGGTAAAAAAAATAAATACAGCCTTACGTGCTATGTCAATCATGTTTACACCCTGCCTCCGAAAACTATTGTCCGTCATAAAAAATATTTGAATCAGTAAAATTTTCTGCCTTTTTTGCATTTGTTGCAAGAAATTTGAAAGGTGTTTTGACAATTTAGAGCCACTGAATGATGAATATGGAAAAAAGCGACATTTAGGCTTCTTAATTGCTGTCAAAGTCTAAATCCTGTCTGTCTAGCGATCTTCCCATAATTTTTACACGTTAGGTCAGTAGGCTGAGAGTAGGCGTTCTTTCGCGACTATTCAAACACTTTCGCCCACATGAGTGTTTACGCTACGAAAGCAATCCGGCTCGAATGCGTTTTCGACTACTACTGGAGGTGGTCGAAAGTGGACAAGCTCGAAACGTTTTAGACCCTGTTTACACTTGTATTTAGCGTTGTGCACTTATAGATCCGATTTACAAAAAGGCATCTTAATACCAGGTGTAAACTGTGCCGGTCGATTACGGGCGTCCTGATTTGCTACATTTCTTAAACTTTATACACGTTTGTTTTACAGAATAGCATCTGACTGGCAACAATAGCAACTGACTGGCTGACTAATGTTAAACACAAACAGCATTGGCATGTTTGCGTTCTTGATCAAATCAAAAATAACGTCATAAAACATATATACATGAAAAAAACATTTACAACATTAGTACTTATACAAAATTCAGGTCCATAATGTTTGTACGCGTTTGTCACAAAATAGCATAACTCGTAGCCTATAGTGACTATAAAGCCAGCGCTGGCATTTGAAAAAAAATAAAACACAACGCTACGTCTGGAATTACACATGCAAATACATTTAAAATGATGAAGTCTTAGCCTACTTACAGGTTGTGGCCCAACAACTGCTGCCTCTTGTTTTAAAGTCGGATCTGCTTCATGTTTTAGTAACAGTTTCTCTGTTGAATCCAGTGTTGAATTCGTGGAGATTCTGGAAGCTGTCTTCTGTAAATGTGCGCAGCACAGAGAGCTTAATTAAGATCGCACTTTCAGGAACATAATCAAACATAAATTCTATCCATTGTTGAAGAAGTACAGCGTCCGTGGGAAGTCCAAACACAGAAGACCTGACAGCTGGTGAACACAACTGCATTCGACGTGCTGCAGAAATATGCGCATGCCCTTTCCCTGCATATTCCGCAGGGAGGATTTGATGCAAATGTATGGGTTAGTGACGTTCTAAAACCCAAGAGGGTAATCCATCGACCGGAAGTCGAAGCCTCGTGGGAGCTACTTTATAACTTTATTATAAAGTATAAGAATAACTTTACATCTGAGGCGTTTGAAGACCCCATTTGTCCTTTATTTATTTCTTAAAGAAACACGACAATGTATAAAATGTCTCCATTATTTTAGTGAAAGTATGCTAACGGAGAGATTACCGTATGGACAGGAGGAGAAGCTTGCGCGAATCGGAAAACGTGGGAGGCAAAATGACAAAATAATTAATCAGAATACCTGAGCAAAAGTTTCTCTTTCTCCTAGCTCATGGACAGCTCCTATTCACACTCTCCGCCTCTGCAAGTTTCAGAAGGGAATGATTCAGATTTCTCATGCCACAGCCACTAGAAGACAGACGGGTTGCTCTCGTCACATCTACGTCGGCAAGCTCTGTTTGAGTCTGCGCGTCAGGGACGGAAGTGCTAAAAAAAATCGCCAAAAACGGGCTTCAATCGTCTCAATGGAGTTCCAATGAGATCGCTCTGTCCATTTCTTATACTGTCTATGCTAAAACCCAGCTGTAGTCCCAATTCAAGTCCGTTTTTGTAGGCAATTATACTTCCTGATTTTTAAAAGACGATATCTCTGCTTGCACTGAACTTTCAACGCTGCAACTTTGCAGATACTGTTCATGCACCAACAGCAAACATTACACGCTATTTTAAAAACAGAAAAAGTGAAATCGACAGTCAACCCCCCTTTAATTTCTCTGAAAAGGAAAGGTTTCAAAATAAAGTACATATTTATAACAACATAAGGACGAGTAAATGATTAAATAACTTTTGGGTGAACCCAACTTGCAATAACTTAGAACATATGTGCTAAGTATGCTCTAATAAGGCATATGTAATGCGCGTATTTGATAGAACACGTTGTTTTCCAGCGAAACACACTTTAGATGTTATGCTTTCATTTATATTTTGTTATTCCCACATGTTTCAAAACAACCCAAGGTTCTCCCACACTATGACTCTATTCATAAACAACATTGACTTAATTCTTGCAGGTCCCCTTGAAATAGCTTTTAAATTAGCTTGTTTACAACAAAAGAATGAATCATGAAAGAAAGAGAAAGTATTGCAGACTGTTTTGACTCTGATAGTCATAGAACACACTTACAATAAAGGGTTTTACATGCTAAACAGCAGTTCAGAAAACTAAATATTTTGAATGTATTCCAAATGTATTTGCAGGCGAATCTGTTTCATTTGTTCTTACGTTTAATGTTTTATGGAAATACAGCTTTATTTATCAGCCTTTCTGCTTAGTAATTTGACGGCTAAGATGCTATTATCATTTGTGGCGTCTGGTTCAAAGCTTTCAAAATACAAAGAAATGCACACATCAAAGCAAAGCCATTGAAATTATGAAACCCCCAAAACCATTTGACCAGCCGTCTTTGAGTGACTTATGAATGAAGCTGAAGGTCTGTTGCCGCAAATAGTAATTTTGTCTTTTCTTATTTCTGTCCCCAAAGGTTCAATTTTCCCATCTCACAGACCCCCGGACACTGTGTTCAAAATTACTTTCTGGCTGGGCTACTTCAACAGCTGCCTCAACCCTATCATCTACCCGTGTTTCAGCCAAGAGTTCAATAAAGCATTCCAGAACGTTCTCCATGGCCGCTGCCTCAGCAGAACGCACAAGACCTGGAGCCCTCCGGCCTCTTATCGAGACCCTACTGAACCTGCATGGACCCAAATCTCTGCAGGGTTTACCCATCTAGATTTACTGACTCCTGGAGAACTACTAATGAATCTCATTCTGCTGTAATGCTGAATGAGTGCTCATTTACTACACATGCACATAGCAACAGTGCTCTGAATTCACCTGACACATCTCTGACTCTGAAAGTTCATCAAGTTTCCATATGCAAGATGGAAGGTGAGGCTCTATGAAATATTTCTGAAAGAATGAAAGACTTCAAAGGCAACCTTTGTACGGTATTTTACAAAGACATTACGGTAACACTTTACAATACGGGTCCACTAATATGCATTCATTCATACTTAACTAATGCACAGATAATCATGAGTTAATATATGACTCATGAATAACTAAACCATTAATGATTACTGCATCAGCAACTAATAGAGTCTATGTGATTAATGGATTAAGTAATAAATGAATTGCTATTAATTAAACGTGTCATCATGTATTAATTCCTTAATGAATGTGTTTAAACAGGACGAGACCATTACAGCTGTCTACACTGGACATGACAGACCATTGCAAGTCCATTTGTTCTTCATAACAGAAGTAGCGCAAGAGCTCGGAGTACGTCAGAAATAAGTGGTATCAGTTTACTGTGGGGTTTTGTTGTGTCGTGTGGCCTTAGCCGCTTTCCGACCAAGTAGTTACAGGAACTTAGTTATAGGAACTGTCCACTTCTAAACAGTTAAACCCCAAACTCGGTTTTGCTGCTTGCGTTCGCACTGGCCAAGTGGCCATAGGAACTGGTAGGAGGGGTGACGCAAGCACGGCTGCGGTCTTTATAGCGTCATCACTAGACGTAGTATGGCCACATACAACAACAACAACAACAAACCAGCATGGAGGAGGCTATTGCAATGTTCCTGTTCTGCCTTGCCAGGGACCTTAAGTAACGGGACCGTAATCAGCAAAGAGCAGAGCACAGGAGGCAAACAAAACGACGTAAGTTTAGCTCAGCATTAGCAATTAGCTGGTTGAATGCGTTATGTTTGTCTTAATCCTCGTTGTAATGTTTTGCAAAAACACACAGCGTATGGCAGACAGAGCGCTACAAGTTCCGTGTTGACAGTGGGCATGGCTTTTAAGTTGAACCAATCAACGTAGACCTAAAGAAAGGGAACTAAAAAGTCCTCGCTCTAGACTAGGTACTGAAAGAGTTATAGGAACTACGGTCTGAGGAACTAAAAAATCCCCAATTTAGTCCAGTTGGAACACAAGAAAAAGGGTTATAGGAACTTTAGGTTCTATAGGAACTGCAAAAGTCCCTCCGGTCGGAAAGCGGCTATTGTGTCGCATCCAGTGTTGTATCACTGATTATAATGGGTTCTAGTTTTTTTGTTTTGTCTAGACACAGTGTTATGAATTAGCAGAGCCGCATATTCTCAGTGTTCTTCCTTTAAATCCTACACTGTAAAAAATTATCATGATTTTAACGGTAAAAGACGGTAAAAACGCTACAGTGAAAAATTGTTAATTGGTTAACAGAACCTTTCCTTACTATATACGGTTAATAACTGTGATAGATCTAATGGTAAATTTCATGTAATTTTACTGTAAAATACTAACACAGTCTCATCCCAAGACGTCATATAACTGACTTCTTGGGACGTCTTTTGACCATCCGCCGTTTTAGGGTACCCTTTAACGTCAGTTACATGACGATCCTGGGACGTCATACACCTGACGCTTTACCTTTAACGTCAGTTAGGTGACGGGGTAGGTTTAGGTCTGGGGTAGAGCTAGGATCCGATAACGTCATCTAACCGACGTTAAAGGGAAACTTAAAGCGGCGGATATTGACGTATGGTCAAAAGACGTCCCAAGACGTTTTTAAAATGAAAATGTTTTTAAAATGAAAATGAACAACTCTTTGTATAATTTACAGTGAAAAAACGTAAATTAACATTCCCACAATTCCCTGTGTGACACCTAGCATTTGATGTATTTTTGTTGAAATAACTTGTTTCTTCATACTGCATCTTTTTCTAATCAGTTATGTACATTAGGGTTTTATGTGACATTTAATGTTGTTAAATTAATGTTTATTGCCTTTTAAAAAATTTATGTGCATTAAAATTTTATGTGCATTAGTTAAACATGAATTAATGCATATTAGTGTATTCGTTTTGTAAAGTGGTACTGGCATTACTGTGGAATTGAACAAGACATGACCAAGCATCTGGCAAGATTTTGTATACAGGAGCGCCACCTTGAGGCAACATCTATAATATGCAGCTACACTTTTGTTAAGTGTAAAACTGTGAGGATTCATACATTTGGAATGTAAAAATTTAGCTTGTAAGGCAATGATTGTTGACATAGCCAATTGAAATGTTGTTGTTTTTTTTGTACTGTTTTCAGATTTTTTTTCCAGTAAACTTGTCAAGGTCGTCAAAACTTGTGCTTTTAAAGATACAAAATACACTCAGTGGTGATAAAGAAAATGATAAAAATCTTTGTGATTTGCATTGTTTTTCATAAAATCTTAAAAAAAACCCTGAACATTTAAATCTAAAAAAGTTCATAAAGTCTAAAATTTTCTTCAAATGGTTGGTTAACACTTTACAATGGGGGATCCATTTGTTAGCATTAGTTAACTACATTATACTTGCAGCATTGTTAAACCCTTTCATTAAACTGTGTGTACTTAACAAAGCAATTAATAAAATGTTAATGTATACAAATAGATAATATAGCTTCAATTATTGCAAACACAATTGAATCCCATATGACTAGCAGACTGAGAAGAACTTATACAAATGTAATGTTGTGTGTCTTTGATGTCAGAACATGAGGACATTATTCCATCAAAGATCTCTACAACCAGTGAAGGTATACTCTGTGGAAACCTAACACTCACGCTCCCTCCAGTCTACCAGAAAATGTTGATTTGCCCTTATTACCTGATTATTCTGATTATGTTTAAAATGACATATTTTGGTAACGCTTCCTTTTACAGTCCTGTTACCCATGTACGTACTACCCTGTATAGTAATTACAATTGCTGGGTAATAATTAGGAACTAACCCTGAACTTACCCCTAAAACTACCCCTAACCCATGCACTTATCTTATAGCCAGTATTTCTAGGTAAGTACACTGTAAGTACACCTAAGTACTGTATTGTAAAAGTAAGCGTTATCCATATTTCTACCATAACTTTCCCCTCAGACTGAAATCTACATTGATCTATTGATTTTTTTCAGACTGTAGAAAAACTGGCGATCAGGTGTTTTCAAATGTCATCTGAAGTGAGCCGTGTAGTAGCGCTTTGCATGTAACATGCATTACATAATCAGATTGTCTGAGCTCTGCCCTGGCAGCTTTGCCTGATCTGTCTTTTTAAAATGTTTTTCCATGTGTTTTGTGCTTGTCTTGCCTTTTACCACGCACACTCGTTTAGTCATTGTCTAGACCTCGTTTCTCTAATTGTACTCACCTGGTACTCGTGCATGTGCTCTACACCCTTTATATTGTGCTTCCTTCATGTCTTTGCCAGATTGTCTTGCGTCAAATAAACATTCACTGCTCATCTCTGCGCTTAATTGGGTCCTATTATTACCTGTGACTCCCTGACACTTACTTTTTAGATGTAACGAGTAAAGTAATGCATTACAAGTACCGTGCATTGTGTAATCAGAATACTTTTTAAATGTAACGAGTAAAGTAATGCATTACAAGTAACGCGCATTGTGTAATCAGAATACTTTTTAGATGTAACGAGTAAAGTAATGCATTACAAGTAACGTGCATTGCGTAATCAGATTACTTTTTAAATGTAACGAGTAAAGTAATGCATTACAAGTAACGTGCATTGCGTAATCAGATTACTGTTTAGATGTAATGAGTAAAGTAATGCATTACAAGTAACGTGCATTGCGTAATCAGATTACTTTTTAGATGTAACGAGTAAAGTAATGCATTACAAGTAATGTGCATTGCGTAATCAGAATACTTTTTAGATGTAACGAGTAAAGTAATGCATTACAAGTAACGTGCATTGCGTAATTAGATTACTTTTTAGATGTAACGAGTAAAGTAATGCATTACAAGTAACGTGCATTGCATAATCAGATTACTGTTTAGATGTAACGAGTAAAGTAATGCATTACAAGTAACGTGCATTGCGTAATCAGATTACTTTTTAGATGTAACGAGTAAAGTAATGCATTACAAGTAACGTGCATTTGCATAATCAGATTACTTTTTAGATGTAACGAGTAAAGTACTGCATTACAAGTAATGTGCATTGCGTAATCAGATTACTTTTTAGATGTAACGAGTAAAGTAATGCATTACAAGTAACGTGCATTGCGTAATCAGATTACTTTTTAGATGTAACGAGTAAAGTAATGCATTACAAGTAACGTGCATTTCGTAATCAGATTACTTTTTAGATGTAACGAGTAAAGTACTGCATTACAAGTAATGTGCATTGCGTAATCATATTACTTTTTAGATGTAACGAGTAAAGTACTGCATTACAAGTAACGTGCATTGCATAATCAGATTACTTTTTAGATGTAACGAGTTAAGTAATGCATTACAAGTAACATGCATTGCATAATCAGATTACTTTTTAGATGTAACGAGTAAAGTAATGCATACAAGTAATGTGCATTGCGTAATCAGATTACTTTTTAGATGTAACGAGTAAAGTAATGCATTACAATTAACGTTCATTGCGTAATCAGATTACTTTTAGATGTAACAAGTAAAGTAATGCGTTACAAGCATACGCGCATTGTGTTAATCAAATAACTTTTTTGACGTAACAAGTAAAGTAATGCATTACAAGTAATGCACATTAAGTAATCGGATTTTTGATGGAACGAGTAAAGTCAGCATTACAAGTCGTGCATTATGTAATCAGATTTCTTTTTAAGAAATTAGTAAAACAATGCAATACAGGTAACATGGATTATGTAATCGGATTAGATTTTGATGATATTCGTCAACGCATTACAAGTAACATGCATTATGTAATCTGATTACTTTTCGATGTAACTGCAAATTACAATCTAATAAAACAAATACATTTATTTACAAAAAAACAGTTACTGCAGATAAAGTATTTTCCAGAACAACAGTCACAGTAATAGTACGAATTGTAGCTGAAATATAGCTAGTTATGCAAGTCCAATTTACTGGACATATGATTAATTAAAAAAAATATTCCCAAACTTGATGTTACACTTTTACTTGCATGAGTTTATAATGGATGAATATTCTGAATTAGAATGGAATATTATTATTAATATGATGTTTAGTCACTAGAAGGTTTCTAGAATACATTTCATATTGTGCATATTACTGAAAATCAAAGAAAGAGTAGAGAAAATATTTCCTTTCTCCCCCTTTTATTAATTTTCCATTTTTGTAACATCACCATCCAAGGGATTAGACACTTTTCAGCGCAAGCGAACATCCTCAAACAGCACAGCCAACAGTATAAACACCAGCACACAACAGGTTCACTTCTGGACTGGGGTTAATGGGGAAAAGGAGAGGGGCGGGACTAGAAATCATTGGCAACCTCAGACTAAACCATCTTTCAGTTCCCATCAGCATTTTACATAGATTACATACCACGCATAAAAGAACATTCAAGCACACATAGCAAAGTGTGTGTGTGTGTGTGCATGTGTGTGTGTGTGATGTGTGTGCTGACAGCTGCTCTGGTATCAGAGGAAATTCTCATGGCATGTTTTATTTGAACTCTTGCATATGCTCATGATGTCTCAAGGAAAAATCTCACATAGGACAATTCTGTTCTCAATTTATGCCATATTCCACACCAGCTAAAATAAAAATAAAATAATTAGCTTAATATGTTTGTCTTGTTTTTTTTAACATCATTAATTAAACTAACCATTGATTTCAACTGAGAAGCTGAGAAATAATAAAGTATGCTTGTGAAAAATAGGCCTACACAGTGGCAAACTATACACATAAAATTGTTCAGGTTAAAAACGAAGGAAAAAAAACTGTCCAAGAAAAAACTTAATTTAATACTCCCTTATTACTTTAGCCTAACTCAGTTTTTCTTCTCCAATATTTTTGCTCCTGTGTTACAGATGTTTAACCAGACAAAAATACCAAATAAGAATAATAATTGTTTTTTTGGCTGTCTCTCAGAACTATCAGTCCAGAGAAAACGTGCCACCAAGAAAGGCACAAAACAGATTCTGTACATATAACAGTTTGTGTTGCACTAAGTGATCCAGCCATTCGATGTTGTTTTAATAGCACCAAGCCCAGAAGGGTTGCTAAGGGGCATATGCTTCCGATGTGTAACGTGTTGCCATCACAAATAAAAGAGTCGTCATAGTAAGCAGTCAGAAAGGCAATGAGGTCAGCACGAAATGAACAAGAAACAGGAAGAGCGAAAACAATAATAACAGTCATGAGGTGGTAACTAGCAGATATAGCCTACGTTATGAGGCCAGTAGTGACCCCTCTCACCGTCACCATTAATACATCAGTCCATCCATGCGAACAGTCATTAACCTCGCGTCACCCTCTATTTGAGATTCATTCCAACAGAACGACAGTCTCGCGGGGCAACAACGTTTCTTTTTTCTCCCGCTGTGGTTTCGCTTAATGAAAGTGCGATTGGCGTAAAAACAAACAAACAAAAAAACACTAGAACAGTATTAAAACAAGCCAAAATTGACATTTTAGTGAGAAGAGCATAATGCACCGACGAGTGAGTTGAAACTCATTATAATATGCAAAACTGTTATCCACTCACAGCAGTGGGCGTTTACTTCCAAGTCTTCAGTGCTAGACACCCATAAAAACTGACACGTTTTCTGGTAGGCTCACAACTTGGCTACAAAATAGCCTATTACTTATTCATTTTGATGTTTTTGAAAGCAAAAACCAAGCGAATGTCATAAATTGACCTCAGACAACAATATAATAAAATTTAAAAAGCCAGTTCACGAACCCCTTTAATCAGTATTTTTTTTGTTCGCAAAATTTCTTGGCAGAACTCGAACATTGAAATTCAGTTTCCCCTAATACTTCATATTATTAATGTTTCTAAGTTTTCTCTGAGGAACAAACGTTTTGCGGAAATTAATTCAAAAGCATTGGACAAATTTTTCCTCCCCATGTCTCTTTAGGGGCTCCGTAGTTCCCTCACTTTGGAACAAACAATTGTGTGTCTTTGAGTACACACTAATAACAACTAAGCAGCAGTGAATATGCAAGGTTAGACCTTGCCAGTGCTGGAATGAAGTGGAGCTTGTGTGTGTGTCTGTGTGTGTTTCTCTGTGTTGAGTCATAGAGGAAAAGGCAAGCAATGGAGAATGATGATACAGGCCAAGATTTTGCTGATGTGCATGAGGGAAGAAAAAAAAACAGCTGGAGGGACGGGTTTAGTAAATGAAAACAGATTATACAAGAAAAGTTCCGCCGTCGCATGTAAGAGATTTAAGAAAGGCACATTAAAATCAATCAAAGCCTTTTTATTACTGCGTTTTACTCAGTATGCCTCATTCGTCTGGGCTGAACATGAGGTTTAGCACCATCCACAAAAGTGGATTATCGTTATGGTTAAAACTCCCCCATTAAATTAAAATGACAGTTTTGTGGCGTTAGCATACGTTAGCAGATAAACATTTAAAATGTACACTCTTTCTCTTCAGAACAAATTATCCAGGAATATTGATGACTCATGTTGTACTATCTATTCCTGTCCAATCAAATGCAATGAGAATGTCCCTACCACATTACCACACGTAACCGACTAGCATTAGCAAATACCATAATTAATGGCTGTGATGTACCCTAAAGCCATTTCAAATAAAAAACAAACATGATGTCCATGTGTTCAGCCAAATTTCATGTTTCGGAAATGTCAAACACAGGAAAAGAAACCGGATAACACACTAAAGGCTATATCAGCTAGCCTAGCGAGCCAGCTGCTCAATGCATTATCCTTGTGCTTTTAGGGCATGTTTTCAGACAAAAATAACAGAAAATCTCTTTCATTATTTGATAAAAAAACAACACTAAAACATGGAGCTGCCATGTTCAACACAGCTGTTGAAAATCACCTTTAACTAACTCGGCTTTGTTTTTATGATATTACGACTGTCGTATGTAGCATTTTACTACAGCCCTAAAAATGGATGTCGACATTAAGAATGACGCTGACAACTTGTACTCAGAAAAGCCTTGCAAATGCACTATGACGAGTTAAGAGAAAAAAAACTGGCACCTTTGCATCGGTTAACTGGCTATTTTACATTTAAGAGTTCAGAGAAAAATCTGGCACCTTTGTATCGGTAAACCGGCTATTTTACATTTAACAGCCTTTCAGTTGTTTCAAACGAAAAAACACGAACAAGCTCTTGCAGCAGCACTCAGCGTTATAAGTCCATCTCCGGCACAGCTTGGAGTTAAAGATACAAAAGACATTAGCGTAAGGTCGGCGACATCACATTTGTTGACATAGAAATTTGCGGCATAACCACTCAATATCGTAAAATCTAACGACTCGCAAGGCGTATTCGTACTTGTTTTTTTTTGGCCCTCAAGCCAAAAGTATACTTCAGTTTTTACGCATAAGCATAGGTAAGTATCATCACATAAACGTCAGCAGCATAGTACGCGAGCAGCCTGATTTTTGTAAACTAGTGTACTCATTAAGCTCAGCTAGCACATGGTTTTTGATTTTAAAAAAGATGATTAATTTGTCCACAAGGTGGCAAAACTGGCCCTTGTCATCTTTCTCTAGCGGAAAAAGAAATGTGGGGATTGAGCGTTTGTGTGAGTTGAGAAATTCCTCTATTTTAACGAATAAAAAAAAGCTTTTTCAAATAAATTTACGTTAATTTCGAAGAAAAAAAAAAATCGCAGACACTAGACAAGGATGAAACATTCTAAGTGGCCGTTCACACAAAACGTGTTTTTCCATTCCACTGCGCTGTTTCTTATTTTTTCTATGTAAACAAGTGCTAGACGGACGTGTTTGACCGTTTGCGCTTACGTCTTCGCACGACACTGCGTTTTAAAAACACGCCACTCAAGTTAAAAGAAGTTTAAAATAACATGTCTTGAGACCTTGCTTTATAAACACTCAACATTATTCTTTTTCAAAGCAAAAACGCGTTCTGTGTGAACCGGTCCTAATGCGCATGTATATTCGCGCACACTCGCAACTTGTTCGGCTGTACGCATGTCAAAAATTTAAGTATACTTTAGGCTCTAGTGCTTTAGGAAATTGTTACTAATTTCACAGCGCCACATCCACTTTGTTCTTTATAAAAGATGTAACAGCCTTAACCCTAACACCTTTAGCTAACACCTGCTAAATTCTCAGAGAAACAGCCCTCTATTTCTTCACGGCCAAATACAACCTTGACTTTATCCTATTCTTAACCTTTAAGAAGTAAAGCAGCTTGTGCAAAAAAAGGGAAAAAAAGAGAGAAAAGATTGAGTTTCTTTTGGAATGAGGACAGCTAGAATCACTTGTGGTCCTCTCTTATTTTCTCTACGTCTGCTAAGTTTTGTACATGGGGTTTCTTCTTCAATAACATTAACATTGTTAATTAAATATCTCTGGTTGTGGAACAAAACATGGTTTTTAATTAGCAACCACTGGAAAAGCTTTCTTTTATTGACTGGTAGAGAAATGAATCGCATTGAATGCCACTGAAGGGACAGAATATGGTCAGGTCTTCATTGATGTAAACTGATTGTTTGAGTAAAAAAAAAAAAAAAAACGTAATAAAAAAAGCCTAAAAATATATACATTCCTAATGTAATAAAAAGTCCTAATAGACTTTTTTTTTCCACAAACAATGACACAAGAAACCCAGTACTCTAACCCTTGCCTTGTTAATAAGTAACAATGATAAACAGCTTCTCTAGTAAACACACTTGATCCCTCCGATTTCAAAAAGCAAATAACGTTAAATACAAAAATAACAACATGACTCATGGTGGGTAGAAAGTACAGTATAAAAATCATACAATCATAAGTGCTCAAATGTGGATGTTACATGTTTCCTTTCTTCACATGAGGCAAATACTTTTTTTTGTCTAGATGTCTTCTTTAGGAAGTGGTGTAGGGTAGGGAAGAGAATAGGGAAAAGGGCGAGAGCTCGGGGGTTGGGAAAGTAGGGAGTGAAGAATCATGGGCCCTGTGGAGGGTTCAGGTTCTTGATTTGACATGGTGGTTTCAGCAAACCCATATGTTTATAGACATCCCCCAAGCCCCAACCCACTGTTCTCCTTGCGGCTGGAGGACAGAGGTCTAGCCCAGGCTGGTGATGTTGGCCCTGCCACCAGGGGGCGCAACAATGCGCTGGGTGTTGCGGCGGGGATGTTGTCGTCAACCTGAGCGCCTGAAACGGATAAATCAAAAGGAAATGTTGCATATACATTTTACATGATGACACTGTTCCTGTAAAAAGTGGATAATATATTTAAGTAAATTATTTTTTATTCTTGTATCTCACTAATATTAAAATTCTGGCTGGTACAGATGACCCGACAAATAAAATAAAATAACTTTTTTTTTTTTTTATGCAATGCTCACCAGAGAGACTGAAGCCAGACTGGTGCAGGTTGCGGACCGGTTGACCGGGCTGCTTGGCAGGAGAGACTTTGGCAGAGGAAGCAGGGGTCACAGCTTTGGGCGTCACTGAGACTTCACAGACCGGCGCCGTCGCTAGAGACCCCGTGGGACGCCCCTCAGTTCAGCAAGCTAAGAAATAATGGTGCATGATATTAGTAAAACACTGATAACCTAAAACATTTCGAAAACCACAAACAGTTAACCTTTAATAAGGATTACATGGCATTTATATTGAAAGGCAAAATTGTAATCATTTATTAATGAGTATATTTACAGAATAAGCATATAGGTAATGTTGGTAATCACTGCGTGCTGACATATGCCATGTATGTGTACGGTGACGAGTGTGATATTGCGTTTATACAACAGTTTGAGGGCACAAGTGAGTAATTAATTAAAAACAACAACGAGTGTCTTCAAAAACCCTCTTTTGTGCAGAACTACTTTCCTTCCGCCACAGATTCAGATCTTAAAAATTCAACTTTTCATCACAGGAACAAATTCCATGTTAAAATATATATAAAATAGAAATCAGTCATTTTAAATTGTAAAAATATTTCACAATATTACTTTTAAATAAAATGCATAAATAATGCACAGATTATATATACTGTATATATAATATATTATAATAATATTATATATACAATATATACGTATACTATGCCCACTGTTGGTCAATTTAATTGACCAAAAAGACAGTAGACCTTTAATATTGTGAAATATTATTACAATTTAAATTAACATAAATATTACAGATTTACAAATACAATTATAAACATTTTCGCTATTATCAATGTTGAAAACACCAATGCTAGTAATATTTTTTACAGCATAATATTCTATAAAAATTATATTGTGATATTTTAAAAAAATCATATAATACTAATAAAGATGGATTAATATTAATTGCATTTTATTCATTTTAATCATTTTAATAATTTATTATACAATTCAGAAAGCAATAGGTACGAGAGGCTGTCCTGTATTGTGAATGAGTAACGGCTGAAGGGCATTGTTAGGCACGACGCGAAGTGGAGTAACCCTTCAGCCGTTACTATTCACGATAAAGCACTTGACTTGAGTAACCTTCTTGCTTTTATAAAATGGTTACCACACAATAAAAATATTAAAAGTAACAAAAATATGTATTAGTGCAACTTTCATGAATCACTAAAATCACTAAAAGCCTTCCTTCCGCTAGAAAATATAGTCCCTGACTGTGAACAGCATACAACGTTTCAATGTGTAATATGCATGAAAGCTCAAATAAAAACAACATGGAAACTGCAGCGTTGCGCAATGATAAATAGAACCGTTTGGCAGTGGCACAGCTATTGACCAATCAGAATCAAGGATTGGAACTAACCGTTTATATAAATAACAATAAAGGTAATTATAATAATAAACTTGTATCAATCTGGTCACCGGCAGATTGTGCATCTATAGATTTCAGATTAGGAAACCTGATTAAAAGACGTTGATCTATAACTCACCCTGCTGCGAGCCTTTATCCTCTTGTAGACATAGTCAGGGAAAGGCTTACGGCTCATGTAGCGTCCAGATCCCTCTATGGTGTGGAGATTTCCATCCTCCAGTACGATCTTTCCCTGGCTGATGACCACCAGGGGCACCCCGCGCACCTCGGTACCCTCGAAGATGTTGTACTCCACTGCCTGGAAAACAAGAAGCAACAGCATGACACCGCATGTCGAAACACCGAAACTTCGGGATCAGGATCAGCACACAAGACAAAACCTTGCTGATGATTTGCAGACATTCCTGACATCATAGTAGCACCTCACTGCAGCACACGAGATCCAGGGGGCGGAGTTGGATCCAGAACTGAGGGGTGGAGTCATGTAGGTTTAAGGGTGGGTTTAGGGATCAGGGGGTGGAGCTGGGTAGATTTAGGGGTGGGTTTAGGGATCAGGGGGTGGAGCTGGGTAGGTTTAGGGGTGGGTTCAGAGACCAGGGGGTGGAGCTGGGTAGGTTTAGGGGTGGGTTTAGGGATCAGGGGGTGGAGCTGGGTAGGTTTAGGGGTGGGTTTAGGGATCAGGGGGTGGAGCTGGGTAGGTTTAGGGGTGGGTTCAGAGACCAGGGGGTGGAGCTGGGTAGGTTCAGGGTGGGTTCAGGGACCAGGGGTGGAGCTGGGTAGGTTTAGGGGTGGGTTTAGGGATCAGGGGTGGAGCTGGGTAGGTTTAGGGTGGGTTTAGGACCAGGGGTGTGGAGCTGGGTAGGGTTTAGGTGGTGGGGTTTAGGGATCAGGGGGGTGGAGCTGGGTAGGGTTAGGGGGTAGGGTGGTTCAGGGTGCAGGCAGGGTGGAGCTGGGTAAGTTTAGGGGTGGGTTCAGGGATCAGGGGGTGGAGCTGGGTAGGTTTAGGGTGGGTTCAGGAGACCAGGGGGTGGAGCTGGGTAGGTTTAGGGTGGGTTTAGGGATCAGGGGGTGGAGCTGGGTAGGTTTAGGGTGGGTTCAGGGACCAGGGGGTGGAGCTGGGTAGGTTTAGGGTGGGTTCAGGGATCAGGGGGTGGAGCTGGGTAGGTTTAGGGTGGGTTCAGGGTCAGGGTGGGAGCTGGGTAGGTTTAGGGATCAGGGGGTGGAGCTGGGTAGGTTTAGGGATCAGGGGGTGGAGCTGGGTAGGTTTAGGGGTGGGTTCAGGGATCAGGGGGTGGAGCTGGGTAAGTTCAGGGAGATCAGGGGGTGGAGCTGGGTAGGTTTCAGGGGTGGGTTCAGGGGATCAGGGGGTGGAGCTGGGTAGGTTTAGGTATATGTAAGGTGGGAGGAGTTGGATCTGGATCTGAACCCCTCCCAGTGGATTTCATGTTCTGCAGTGAGGACCATCTCGATACCATTTGCACAAACTCTTCAACATACTGAAGCAAGATATCCGGTGAAATAATGAAAACATTATTGTTTCCTTCAGAAAGCTATTTAAAACAATATGTTGAGGACAAGATGTCAGATCTCAGAACAGACCATATTTGCAGCCCACCTGTTTAGAACGGTTGAAGAAATACAGTAGGCTACAAAGAAAACACTGAATGTTGGAAATGAGAGGGAGTGAATGAGGGAGGAAGTACTGCATATTAAAGTTTACAGGGTGTGTGTGCGTGTGCTGGCACGTGTGAACACCCTTCTGAAGGCCACTGGCGCTTTGCTAAAAGCAATACAGAATGTCCCACAATACCTAAAACAGCAAGAGGTTAAATCTGATAATCAACACTCACACATGCTCAAACACCAAGCGGCTGATTTACAGTCCTGAATCACACACACACACACACACGCCTTTTGTCTTGTTTTCCTGTACTGTCTCTAAGAAGCAAAACTGTAATAAGTGCTCACCACCTTTCAAAAGTTTGGGGTCTGTAAGATTTTAAAAGTTTTTAGAACTTAAAGAAGTCTCTAATGCTCACCAATTAGGCTGTGTTTATTTTAAAATGTTCAAGATTCTTTGGGATGAACAGAAAGTTCAAATGGACAGCATTTAAAAACAAAAAAAAAAAAAAAAACGGTCTTTTATTCCATTTGAATACATCCGTGCTGATTAAAAGTAAGCATTTCTAAAACAATCTTACCGACCCCAAGCTTTATTTATTAAGCATATTTTTAGCAAATACATATCTTCAATTCATTTAAATTTCAGATTATTTTTCTGTTTTTGCCATTGGAAAATACTTACAATTTAGGCAAGAGATTTTTTTTAATTTTTGCAAATTAAAATAAAGCTAGCTTTAAGTTCAATTTTTTTAAGTCCAGTATATTTTATATTATTAAATACTATAAATTAAATTAAATATTGGTCATTTATTAAAAATATACAATTAATACATTAAACTATATATTAAATGTATTCATATATTATTAATGTTATTATTAATTTTACCAATATATAATGTACATAATGTAATGTATAGTACATGAATATAATATATTTAAATATTTAACACAAATCTTTATTTTATGGATGTTTAGATATATTGTTAAATATAGATAAATTGTGTCCAGTAGACAAAAGAACACAACCCTCTAAGGCCAATGTGTTTTAAACCCATGAACACAAATAGAAGACGTTAAAAAAGATCCTCATGGCATCCTGCACACTGTTACGCCTCTAAACCAGGAGGGAGACATCAATTACCCAGACAGAGCTCAGGATGACATCACTTGCATGAGTAACATGCCCACGCCTAACATTTGGTCAGCACAACCAATGTTCTATGGTCAGGACTGCAAACCAAATCCTTAAAAACACAACTTTGCTCACTGGTTAACTATACTGAGGCACATACATGGCATAAACACAACAAGTCAAATCACATCAACGCAATCAATCAATAATGTGCATTATTGAGTCACAGTAAGTCCAGGAAAAAGACGTGTTAGGAAAATAAATAGGGTCTATTTTGATGTCTAAAACTTTGAGTGTTTGCTGCTGCTGTTCTTGCTGTTGCAGAGCAAACACAGGACTTGCAAATGGCAATAAATACAAGACACTCTACTGTGAGGAATAAGACATGCTACTGCTGTACAATATAGCAAATAATATGAATAACCCATAGCAAATTTATACAGGTGGAGCTGGGGAGGGTGGAGGGTTTCTGAAAGCACACTGTAAACTGCTACATCAAATGCTGACCCAATATTTGAAGGTTGAGCAGTGAGCTCATTGGCTACTGATACGGCAGGAACCAATCATCTGTGCCCAATAGATAATATTGTGATTGCAAGCAGATTGCATTAAGAACCTATCAGCCTGCGCCATCTAGCATAGCTTTGTATTACAAGTTGGTTTTAAACACACATGACATTGCTGACAGCAGAACTCACCAGATTGTGGCTCTTCGCTGAGATGATTTTTGTAACATCAGGCTCCCACAGAACCAGATCGGCATCGGAGCCCACGGCAATGCGGCCCTTACGTGGGTACAAGTTAAAGATTTTGGCGGCGTTGGTGCTGGTGACGGCAACAAACTGATTTTCATCCATTTTTCCAGTTACCTACGAATGACAGGGACCACAGGGAGAGATTTGTCTTGTTTGTGTCCACTTAAGTGTGCTTGTCTGCTCAGCTCGGACTATTTAGACTCGCATGACTACTGACTGATTTTGTTTATATGATGGAAGGAAGAGTAGATGCTGCACTGTGGAAGCTCGTAACTGCTTACTGTTTGCAGACTAGTATTTCTGTCTCACCACACATTTGTCCCAGATGATGGACATCCTTTCCTCAGTGCCATTGGTTCCTTCTGGGATGAGGGTGAAGTCGTCTTTACCCACAGCTCTCTGGGCGGTGTTAAAGGTGCAGTGAGCGCTTCCTGTTACCTGCAGATCCCCACTATGAAGAAACAAATATACTGTTAGGACAAAACAAATGGGTCTCTTCTACAAACAGTTACATTTATATACTAAGCAAACCTTTTCACACTTGAGTCGTCTTTAAAGACATTTGAGATACATTTTAGTTGGGATGATGTCTCCATTCTATTCACCATTAATTCACCATATAGTTTTTTTTTACCACTACAGTATACTGCTATTATTATAATTATTATTATATTGCTAACAATAAATATGAATTTAACAATAATATTAATGTATTATTAGTATTTGTATCATTAAACTTTATTACTTTATTTTTAATTGTTATTAATATTAACTATTATATTTTATTAAAATATCATATTAAAATAATAATAATAAATAATGTGGCTAAGAATTATTATATTATATTTTTATTATTAAAAATATAATAATATCTTAGTCACATTATTATTTATTATTAGTATTATTATTATTTAATGTGATATTTATAATAAAACAATTATTTATATAATAATAATATAATAATAATAATATGTATTATTGTTATTTAATATTATTTAATTAAAAACAATCTTATAATTTATTATATTGTTATTATTGTTATTATTATCATTTGCATCATTATATTTGTAACAATAACAATGAAATGATAAAATATTAAAATATATATTTTTTATTAGTTTTGGTATTCAATATTATCATTATTATTATTATTGATGCTGATTGTTATTATTTTAATACATATTTAAATATATTTAAATACATATTTTAATCACTTTGAATATAAAATTGTAATTATATTTTGTATATTGAATTTAATAATTTAAAATAATAATAATGATAATGGTAACACCTTACAATAAGGTAAGTTACTGTAATACATTTGTTACTGTATTTGTTAATCTTTGTTAATGTTAGTTTACAGCTGTTCATTGTTTGTTCATGTTAGTTCAGTGTCTTAACTAATGTTAAAAAATACAACCTTCAATTTCAATAACGTATTAGTAAATATTTAAATGAATATAAATGAAGATAAATAAATGCTGAATAAGTATTGTTCATTCTTAGTTCATGTTAACTAAGGTTAGCCTCAGTGTAAAGTGTTACCATGATAATTATAATAATGTAATAACTGTATTATAATTTCTTAAATTTGATGCAACATTAAAGGTAAACCACACTGCAGACTTAAACTGAACTTTCTGAGTTAGTCTGAGTTCAGTTCGCTTAATTTGCAACTTACACACATTAGCCAGCTTTTTTAACCGCTCTCAGACCCCATAAATTAAGTTACTTTCTCAAGGTACACATAGGCCTCTACAACCAAAACAAATCCAATCATAAATGCATCCTAAAAATGAAGGACATTAAGTGATCTTACCATGACAGCAGCGAGTTGAGATAGTCCGGTGTGGTGGGATCTGGACTCAAGGGTGGGGACGTGACGTAGGCGGCGGCCTTGGCCCAGTTCTTGCTCCAATAGTGTGAGCCGTCCTGTGCCAAGACTTGCTGTGATTGGCTCTCCATAGACTACGGTGCCTAAATGGTTCAAAGATACTGATTTAGGAACAGCATATATAATTTCACTCTAATTCTCTTGCCTAATTCTGGAGCCTAACCACTATGATGTCAATTCTTGAGGTCTAGCCAAGAACAGCTGAGTCATAGCATAGTGATTTTTTTATTTTTTTTATTGCACTACTGCAATGCATCCTTGCTCATAAAACCTGCCATGCTTGTCCAGTCTAATAATACCTCATTTTAATGGCGCAGAGAGAGTGGGATTAGATCAAACCACCTAAGAATGTTCTTCCATTTTGGTAATCCTACCTTGAATGTTTCAAAACTTGATTAAATCAAAAGCAGGCCAATCCTAGAGTCCTTTATATTGCGATATATTATTTTGCATCACACCTTTTTTCCTGGCCTGGGCGATGACATCAGCAGCACTTTTGCTCATCACCTTGGTGACGTAAAGAGGGCAGTTGGTCTGATTGGCCACTGTTACAGAGCGGTTGACTGCTTCCGCCTCCACCTAAATGATCCATAAAACCAGTTCAATACAAAGGTTTTCTTCTACGAAACTATGTTTCTTTCTGATGACAAAATGGAAAATATCTGTTCCCAGTATTCCCTGCCATTTACCTCCTCTGGACGACTGAGGACATGTCCCTCTGGTCCAGTGATCCCCAACTCGAAAATCCTGCGCTGCTCCTGTAGAAAGAAAGAAAGAGAGAGAGAGAGAGAGGGATGGGGAGATAAGAGCAGCATGAGATCACTGAATCTTTAAATAGTCATGTCATAGTCTCAATGTATACTGTATACATTAAAAAAACAATACATTTAATCTCCACAACCAAACTTTGTCCTCATTACAAAGAGATGGCTTATCTTGGTAATGATAAATGCACACAACCCTGAGCCAAAAGTCATCTGCAATTAATTATAACGACCTCATGTAGGAATATTTGCTTTGGCTTTGCTCACCAATATAAAGTCTGAGTGTTCATTGTGGAACATATGTTTTGATTTAACATCTCCAAACAGTTTATTGTTGATAGTAACTCTGAGTAACGGAGCTCAGTGCTGGACTCTCTGAAGATCTCACCTCGGCTATGATGTCTCCGTTCTCAGCATGGACCTGAGCGATGGCCCCGAGGTCCCGAATCACACTCAACACTTCGTAGATCTGCACAGAAACACACATTTAGATCTACTTTGTCTCCTTTTTGCGCAATTCTCAATGAGAATTAGAACATAAACACCCAAGTCCAAGAAACTTGGCACTGTGCCCCCTAAAACTGTGATGGTACCAGCTGGAATACTTTTTTTTTTTTTTTTTTACTTTTTTAAAAAATATTTTAAAGGAGTAGTTCACTTTTAAAAAAAACTTTCGCTGATAATTTTTTCACCCCCATCATCCAAGATGTCCATGTCATTCTTTCTTCAGTCGAAAAGAAATTAAGATTTTTGAAGAAAACATTACAGGATTTTTCTCCTTATAATGGACTTCAATGGGAACCAAACGGTTCAAGGTTCAAAAGACAGTTTCAGTGCAAACTGTTCAAAGGGCTTTAAACGATTCCAGATGACGAATAAGGGTCTTATCAGGCGAAACGATCTGTCATTTAAAAAAAAATAATAACAAAGCTTACCAGTAAGTTTTATAAGCTCAAATGCTCACCTTGCTCTGTTCTGTGTGACTCTCCTGTTCGAACTCGTTCATCAAAATGAACAAATCTTTTCAATTCGTTGAATGAACCAAATGACTTGAAAAAAGATTTGTTCATTTTGATGAACGAGTTCGAACAGGAGAGTCACAAACGCGCATCACAGTACAGAGCAAGGCGAGCATTGAGCTTATAAAACTTAAACTTTGCTATAATTTTTTTTTAAATAAGAGATCGTTTCGCTTGATTAGACCCTTATTCATCGTCTGGAATCGTTTAAAGCCCTTTGAACAGTTTGCACTGAAACTGTCTTTTGGACCTTGAACTGTTTAGTTGCCAGTAAAGTGCATTATATGGAGAAAAATCCTGGAATGTTCATCAAAAACCTTAATTTCTTTTGACTGAAGAATGACATGGATATCTTGGATGACATGGGGGTGAGTAAATTATTAGCAAATGTTTTTTTTTTTTTTTTTTTAAGTGAGCTACTCCTTTAAATGCAAATTCCATGATTTATCAATCCTGAGAGAAATGATGGCATCTGTGGCACATCATGCTTCAACGTACTTCAAAAAAATACCATGGTTTTACTATGGTGTCCAAAATCACGGTAATAAAATAGCGCATTGTTAGGGTTAAACCACAAAAGTTACATTAAACGGCAAAATAAACTAATAAAATCCAATGTAATTCAAAACCTTAGTAATACCATGGTATACTTTGTAAGAGTATAGTCAGGATTTTCCAAACAATGAATGCACATTAAACTGAATGAATGAATGAACCTTGAAATAAAATACCATGGTTTATGGTATGTTTAAGGTATGTCCAAAACCATAGAAATAGTAATACCATGGTCACATTAAACTTAAAAATAAACTAAATTAATAAATGAACAAACAAATGTGCTTCAAAACATACTATGGTTTGTGGTCTGGGTTGTTCACTGATATGCTCACACTAAAATCGCTGCAAAAGATGCATACAGTAGTAGTTGCATACTGTAGTTTTTGTACAACTCCATAGACTTGTATTGCATGTTCTGTGATGTACGGTATTACTCCGCCACCAAACGGAAATGGGTTTGTTTGTATTCTTTCTGTAGTCTTATGCAGTCACGGTATCGTAGGCTACACTATACAAGTGGTTTGCTTGCAATTGGCAAAGGTGCATTATCGCCACCCACTGGGCTGGAGTGTCTATTATTCTTCAACAGAAGAATGTACGGTTGTGAGGCGTTCGGAAAAATAGGTCTACTGTTTTACAACGAATGGTAAAACATCTGTTGGAAGGCATCTTCTGCAGCGCTTTTAGTGTGAGCATATCAGTGAACACCCCAGACCACTCGGTGAGTTACACGTCTTCGTAAACTAAAGTGCACCTATGCTACCATTGTAGAGGTGTAGGGTTGCTACCACACAATCCGAAAATTCTCGGGACAGCAGCATTTGTCTAAAAAACAATCTTAACCATTCTATTTCATCAGAAACGAGTCTTAAAACAGGGCTTTAATTGTAAAATACAGAATTTGTCCTCGGTGTTTCGCATTTTATAGCAACATTGTCTTTATGATCCTGTATCTTATTGGTCAAAAAAAGAGTAACTTTCTTATCATTAAATTCTCTTTTTTATTTCATGGTTTTATATGACCTGGTTATATTTTTGACAGGTTTCATGAGATCCTACAAGACAAGCAAATTATGTGCAACTCACGGAGGAAGTCATACCTGGGAATCAGTGAGCTGGAAAACGTCTTTGTAAGCCAGGTAGACGAGGAAAGAGTTAACGCCTGCACACAAAGACGACGGAGTATGAAATTACAAAGGGAAATGTCAGTGAGACATTAGGTGAAACAGCACAGCAGAATTCCTGACCGATGGAGTAAACGCTAACTCTGGTGGGTTTGTACAGCAGATACAGATGTTCACATTAGAGAACGCTGGCAGTGCTTTACCATGATCTTTGACGAGCATCTCCATCTCCTCTTGAATACCCTTGTGCCATTCGGTGATGTCCACGTGAAGGGAATAGTCGCAGCATGCTTTGCTGTCCGCCCATTCCCGCCACTGATTGAAGGCTGAGATCAAACTCGTTCCGGGCTCAGGCACCACATGATCGACTGTTAACAAACAAACAGTTGGTTAGGCAGATATTAAAGAGCTCCTACAGATTAAAAAGCACTTCAATCAGTTAAGTAATGCCGCTCTGCACTGAAATTAGGACAAACAGAGACATGAAAACAGTCTCTTGTACTATTTTAGGCACACTGTCTCCATCCGGTCTGCCATAATGAGACACACTGAATGATGGCTGCAGTATAAAGGATACAGCGACTCAGCCAAACATCACAGCTTTGATCACACTAATGAAAAAGTATAACATAGTTATTGGATAGCAAGTCTAACCAAAGCTTAACTGTGTTAATCTGCATTAAGACCATAGGAACCACAGGCAAATTGGAGAAAGTGTGAGTGGTGCTTGCTAGAGCATTACTATATGGTTGCTATGGTACTGTCATGGTTGCTAGGGTGTTGCTTACTGGCCCAAGTTTCAGTGTTTCTGGTTCCTGAATATTAGAAGTTGCTAAGGTGGTCTAAGTCGTGTTTAAAGGATTACTATGCATTTGCAGGGGTTGTATGTGGTTACCAGGGTGTTGCCATGTGGTTGCTATGGTTATATTAGTGGTTTCTAAAGTATTGTAAGGTGGATGTGGGTGGTTGCTATTGTATTGTTGGTGGCTTCAAGGGCAGTTATGTGTGGTTGCCAGGGTGTTGCTATGGTGTTGTGGGTGATTGCTAGGCACGTGTTGGTGGTTGCTATGGGATCAAAAAATCTTGTCCCTAGATATTAGCATTTGCTAAGGTGTTTTGAGTAGTGTTTAAAGCATTACCATGCATTTGCTCAGGAGCTGTGGGTGGTTGCCAGTAGGTTGCTAGGTGGTTGCTACAGGATGGTAAGGTTATGTTGGTGGTTGCTAAAGTATTAATATATGGTTGCTAAGTGAGGTGTTCGCTATTGGATTGTTGGTGGCTTCCAAAGCAGTGATAGGCCATTGCTATGCATCTGCTCATATGTTGTGGGTGGTTTTCAGTATGGTGTATAGTGGTTGCTGTGGTATTGTGGGTGGTTGCCAGGGGGCTGCTACGTGGTTACTTTAGTGTTGTGGGTGGTTTCTAGAGTGTTGCTAGGTCATTGAGGGTGGTTGCTTCAGGGCATTGTTTACTAGACTAAGTCACTTGGATTTTCTGGTCCATAGATATTAGTGGTTGCTAAGGTATTTTGAGTACTAAAAGTATTAAGGTGATGATACACAGGGAAACCTTTTGAGTAATGATGCTGGGTAATCTTGCCGAACAATTGTTGCTTGGGCACTTTCTTGTAGAAAATGGGCAATACATTTCTATCTGGATAATTTAGATCAGTCGTGGGCCCTGTGTCTCATCTTGTTGCCCGTTAATGGCAACATTGCCCAACAATATTGCTCAAAAAGTTGGCTTGTGTATCATCATCTTTAGTATTTGTTTGCTCACGTGTTGTGAGTGGTCACCAGGGCATTGAATTACTACATGGTTGTTATGATGTTGTGGGCAGTAATGCGTTACTCAGCAACACGTTACAATAAGAATATTACATTTTGCAGTGACAAACTAATTACTAATACGATTACTGGAATGATATTACAATTACCATCCATAAAACAGCTTATTTCCTTCAATGGTGGGGAAATAGTTAATGAGCAGGGGTTGGGGGATAGTGTGGGTTGACTTAAGGCCCTGCAACCGGCCAAAGGGGATGGAGCATGAATAAACTAATATTACTTTTAAAAGAGTAATGAGAAATAAATTAATTTTTTGAGTAAACAAGCCCATCAATTGTTGTGAGTTGTTGTCAGGGCATTTCTTGTTGGTTGCTATGGCATCGCTAAGTGGTTGCTATGATGTTCTATATGGTTACTATGCACACAGTATGCAGTCTGATCTCAAGTCAGTTTCTCCATCAACACTACGTGACAGTTTGACACGTACTGATCATGGTGGTTCCTCCAGCCAGCGCAGCGCGGGTGCCTTGGTAGAAGTCATCTGCAGAAGTCATGCCCCTGTCAGGCATCTGGAAGCGTGTGTGCACATCAATGCCACCTGGCATCACCATACGCCCATGTGCATCGATGGTTTTCACCCCACCAGGCACTATCAGATTTTCTCCAATTTGCCTGTGAGTGAGATATGAAAGGTTTTAAAATTGGATACATCTTAATTTAATTTCAAAACCCAAATTTAAACAGCTATTTCATTACCCCATTATGTGTCATGTGATATAAAGGCATATTTTGTACACACTAACCTCATAACCTATCATAATATATCTGTCTATCTATCTATCCGTCCATTCCGTCCGTCCGTCCATCTACTCTATCTATCATCTGTCTGTCTGTCTGTCTGTCTATCTATCTGTCTATCTACTCTATCTATTGTCTGTCTGTCCGTCTATCTACTCTATCTATCATCTGTCTGTCTGTCTGTCTGTCATCTATCTACTCTATGTATCATCTGTCTGTCTGTCTGTCTGTCTGTCTATCTACTCTATCTATCATCTGTCTGTCTATCTGTCTATCTGTCTGTCTACTCTATCTATCATCTGTCTGTCTATCTGTCCGTCCGTCCGTCTGTCTGTCTATCATCTGTCTGTCTGTCAGTCTGTCTCTCTCACACACACACACTCGCATCTGATTAGCAATCTGTTATATATTAATTTAAGAATCTCTTATACTCACTTGATCAGGCCATCCTCTATATAGATGTCGGCACAGAACGACTGATCATCATTCACAATCTTAGCCCCTTTAATCAAGAGACGTTCACTCTGTAAAGACAGATAAAAGTCACCTTAGTATCCTATCGAAGTACATATGTGAACTGTCTATTCACCTTGGCACAGCACTGAAGAACACTACTGCAAGGTGAAGATGGAGTTAGAAGCATTCATTAAATATACTCTCAACATCAGACAGTCTGGAGGACTGATAAGTATAAAACATAATATACTACAAATACAAATTTAACAGGAGCCGGTAAATCAGAGCTTTTAAGGAACCAGTAGAGTGTCGCCGCATTCTTTATAAGGAGCATCACTCAATTCTGTGGCCTTCACAATTATAAACACATGTTCACCATGGAACATATATCTGTCACTGTGCTACAATGTGCTCTGCTAAACATTGAAGACACTGATTCACTCTTACAACCTGAGCTGAAAATGCTATTTCTAGTCTAGTGTGTAATGAATCAGTACTAGGGATTTTTATTTAATCTCAGACTTGAATCTTTGAAGCCATTCACCAAAATGATTAGTTCCTATTTACTCGCTGATTTGTTTAGTGACCTTTCAACAGGTTAAAGTTACACTAGTAGGTTGGTTAAGTCTTTTGTGTGTTATGAGTGAGCCAATTAATAATCCACTCAACCAATTTGATAAAAACTCTAAGACTTAAAAAATGCTAAAAGTCTTATTACAATATGCATGAATACAAAACTACTACAGTTAGTTTTAGCCTATATCAAATTGTATACACATTCATAATTCTTCTTATTTATCTCCTTTTAGTGAACAAGACTGACTTACACAAAGAACTGAAGGAATTACAAGCAGAAACTCATTCTCAATGTTTCAATTGTTCAGTTTGTTTGTGAACGAGATGTCCCAGTTCATTCAGCAGTCTCGATCAGACTAAAAACACTGACTCATTATGTGAAGGGGGCGTGTTCGTTCAGCAGCTAAACCAATGAAATGCTCTTTCACAGCCTGCACTCGAATACTTTTGGTTTGTACTTTAGGTCAGTCTTTTCGCTTCAGTGAATGAAAAATATGAGATAGTACAAGAAAGTAAACAAGAATGAATTGTTACTTATTAACAAAAATGTATTTTACAAACAGATATTATATTTGTATTTAAAATATATTTACACTTAAAAAATTAAAATATTTATTCATTTATTTGCTTCATGTTTTGTAGTAATTCAATAAATAATTACTTAAAAGAATACAGATCTTATGAATTAATAAGAAAACTAAAAACAAACTGTATAAGTAAATAAAAAAATAAAAAATATATAAATGTAGAAGCAAATAAATAATTCTATAAAAATATTTATTTACTCCCTGATGTATTTATTTTTGTCTTTTACAGACGATCTAAACTGCAAACAACAATATAACAGAACTACTGACCGTCAGTCAGTAATTAATAAGTGATTATGCAATAATTGTAGTAACTGATAACATGAAAATAAGTTAATTTAACTGATATTTTATTAAAAAAATTATGTATTTATTTATTTACATTACTTAAGTAATTATTTATTTATTAAATAAATAAATAATGTATTTAATAATTAGATTATTTTAAAAAAATCTTTCTGTATTGATTACATAAACAATTGCTTGAGTAGGCCTAATGTAAAAATAAATATATACATGCATATTAACATAAAACTATCCTCTGTATAAAGCATAATAAACACTGCATGTTTGTTCATTAGGTCCAACCAATAAAATGCTGCAGTAAAGTAGTCTTGCATTAAACAAAACAAAACAAAAAATTACACAGTTTAATAAAGTGAATGAGAATGAATGAAGATTTGTTCGCTCGATCTTAATGTCAAAAGTGTCCCAAATTTGTACTTCTTACATTTCCCAAGCAATGAATGATTAACAGCAATACGAAGGGTAAAGTTTGGCTCGAACACCCGGTACGGACACCACCACCCAGGATTCTCTCTTACATTCAGAGCGCCAGAAGAACGGTCATTTTTCTGAAAGGGGAGCAGTGGAACAATTCCAGTCACAAGGCCCTCGGCATCGTATGGGACAAAGGCGGCTCTGTCTGCGTTTCTGCCTCTTTGCGTGCTTGTAGGCAACCCAGCAACATGAGGCCCTCGGTGGCTTCCCAAGCCCTGCCCTGATTAACTTAGTGATGAAAGAAAATACTCCACTGACCTGACATCTCCTACTATACACATCTCAGAGTACCATTAAAGATGAAAACAACACCAGATACCGCTGTTACAATCATGCCATTTTTGTCGCGCACACCTTTGCTCTCATGTGGACACGTCGAGTTTGAACAAGGCTTTACGCTTTAACCAGTTCTTTGTAAACTTTATCCATGATGTGTTTTATAATGGACTGTGGTCCAGAACAGTAGGTGTTTCTCAATGTCAAGGATACTTCCTTGGCAGGATGGGTCCTTCCAAGTCATTTCCTTCAGAGGCTAGGCGAGGGTCTTCTTTAGCATTCGGAGAACACGTAAATGGAACAGGCTAGCAAGTGCACGTACATTGCGTCATTACATCAGTGAAAGGTCCGCTTCGGGATGCTGAGGTACCCTCAGCAAATCTAAGCCGATATGTTAAATAGTTTAACAATCATTAAATAAATGGCTAAACTGAAATTATACTTGCTTACATTTGAAAGCATATTGCCGTTATCACTCCGACTCCGCTAACGGTCGACATTTTTTTATTTTTTGAACAAGATAGCAAAGCTGCGCATAGGATTGTGGGTGATTTAAGAGCGCGAAGGCTACACATATGCATCCGTTCCTGTGTATGGGATATTTTTCGAACGAAGGACTCTGAGGATCCGCGACATTGGAACAGTCCTTCTACGGACGTCGATGACGCAGCATCCTCGAAATTCCGGCTTCCGAGGATCCTTCCTTGACATTGAGAAACCCCTAGTGACAATGTTACACACTCTTGGCTTACTCTGGCTGTTCTCTGCTGTCTCAGACAATGATATGTTTGTCCCGTTTTAGCCACCGTAGCTTCTCCTGAGCCCTTAGTGCAACTCGCAACCGAACCGCCAAATGTCGCTAAAAACTACACACTGCACCTTTAAACCAACACTGTAAACCCTAATACTCAAAATAATTATTTGGTTCAATCCAATTAACTTTTATGAGTTTTTAGAACTTTCTTTTTCTTCTGAGTTCACAAAACTGACACATTTTGAGTCATCTGAATTGTTTCATTGTTTTGAGTTTTATGAACTTGTATATTTTAATTAAGAAAAACTTGCATTTAACTGAACCTCATTATCATAGCAAATGCTAAAATTAAGTGTTGTTTTGTGTGTGCAAGATTAGTGTTAAATTGGGGATTTAGTTTAATTCTTTGCTATGTTAATTTAGAAGAGTTTCTGTTATGTTGTGTTTTTTGGAGTTATCATCATTAAGTCTGGTATATTAAATGTTCTCTATAACACCATACTCATTCAGCAATTGTTATGCTATGCTAATGCTATCAAAGCATTGTACTACCATTTAGCAAGTTAGCATTATTGAATTAGCTAGTTAAAGCTATACAAGTTTCCTCTACTAAACATATTTCAATTAAGATTACATGATCATTTTAAGTTCAAGCAATGAATGAATTAGCTTACTCAAAATAAAAGTTTTACTTAAACTTTTCTTAATTAAAAAAATGTACCTCACATTATTTGTGTTTTGCCATCACGTTTACAGTGAAAGAGTGCTTCATTTCCTTCAGTAGGCTATTTAGTGAGTTTAATTTATACAATCCACCAGTGTCTAAGAATGCCTTCTACTCTGAATGTCCAGATCTTCGCAGAGGGGCTTATGGGACCACACGATTGGCTTTGGCAGTCAGTCACACTGAACAGCTGCTTCATAACACGCATTACATAACCATAGCAATCACTGCAATTCATTTCCTCAGTCTCTGTGCACAAATCAACCAATCACAGCCGTCAATGCTGGGCTAAAGCACGATGACATCATCAGAAAGGTCATAATGTTAATTAGAGGAAGTCTGAAAAAACTGAACTGATGCTTGTTTTGGACCTATTCCAGAGTCACAGTGCTAGATATTTAGTGCATGAGAAGTTGAACGCTCACAGGAAGTCCTCTGCTCTGCATGTTTATAATAATGACCACTGCTTGCCATAAATGATAATGTGAGTTTGAACAGACATGCTAACAGAACATTATAATGTCACATGAACACTTAAAGTATGGTATGAACTATAAAGGACATTATATTTTAGACCAGAAGACAAATAATTTAATCAGCTGACTGATTCCAGTATCAGGGTTTAACTTGAAGTTTCACCCCTCACTTATTAAGAAACAAATTTAGTTGAGTCAAAATCTAGTTGCCAGCTTAATCTGCATATGATCCTCTTTAAAGGAAAATTGAAAGTGTGCATGTTTGCGCCCTCTGAAGTCACTATGAATGAGAAATCCTGTATGTCATTTGGCAGGTACGAGTCAGAGTCAAGATTGTGTGTTGTGCTGGGGACACAACAGCAGAGCATTCTGGGACAGATCACTGGAGCTGCTGCGGTTGCCATGGTAACCAGATGACTGGGCTCGGAGGGTTTTATTGGAATCACAGCATTTAACAAGATTTAACAACTGCCAAATTTAACTACATGCAAGAAACATGATATAGTCTTATTTGTAATATTATCTATTTAATTCCTGCATTTTTTATTTAAGAATTTATTTGTTTTTATACATTTTGTCTACATGTGTATTCATACAGTAGCCTACTTATTTACTTATGTATTTCTTGATTTACCAAATACAGATAATAGCTTTGTTTTAAAATATTTGCGCATGTATTTACTAAAGAAAAATATTTTATTTGAATAAATCTGTATTTATTTTCTTTACTAAAGTAAATTATTTAATTACTACAGAACCATCACACATATTTAAAATAAAACTATCAACTTTATTTAGTAAATAAAAGGATACATATTGTAAATGCATTATTTATCTACTTACATGCTTAGTTACTAAATACAGATCATAGTCTTATTTTAAATAAAACATCTATTTATTTTTTTGTAATAAATATTTATTTATTCATATATAAAACAAGACTTATCTTTCGGTAATTAAATGAGTATGCAAAAAGTAAACAAATAAATATTACAGTATCTTTATTTAGTAAATAAATATTGTAAATGCATGGCTTATTTACAAAATATTTATGCATTTACTTGCTAACAGTTTTGTTTTAAATAAACATTTATTTACTAAAAAAAAACTATATTACTGTAATATGTATTTCTATATTTACTTTATAAATAATTGAGTAAATATCAAACTTTCATCTTTAGTAAATAAATGAATAACTATTGAAGCAAATATTGAATATAAATATTTACTAACACTATTTATTTTTACCTTTTACAGTAGGTCTGATGCTGAAAAATCTACAATGAACAACAATGTAACAGAACTATAATCCATCCATAATAATATGTGATTATGCAACAACGCTATTACGTGATTACAATGAAAATAAAAGAATTTGCAGTCAATGAATTTATGACTATACAAATACTCTGATGTCTGACCTCATAACTACAGCTAAAAGTGACCAGGCATGTGGTGAATTAAAGCTAACATTCATCTTTAATAAGGCACAAGAAGAGGTCAGTCCTCCGCCTGTCTGCGCAGCTGACCAATGCAGCTGGTCCTCCCAGTCCCAGACCCACCCGTCAACCATTCCAGCCAGCCCACATCACATATGCCTGTGTGTCAAATATGTGGGCATCAAACCACGCCTGTGGCTATTTATGACAGGAAATACAGATCTAATAAAGTTAATCTGAGTTTGCGATCTGTCATTTGCATGGCCATTCAACTGCTTTTAAATCCGATCTACAACTCACACCAGAACAATTCACCCAATTGTGCTGAAGCTTTTATAAAGACGATATTTATGCACAGGGTTTTATGTCACAGTGTGCTTGGGAGGTCCACAGCGAGCAAATTTCGGGTCAAGAGACTGCACATGAATTCCACTACAGCACAAACAAGAGGTGATGACTGATGGGGCCAAGCTGTGACTACAGTTAACCGACGCAACAAGTAAAAATTCCAACCGAGACTATTTTTAAAGTGTTTAATTCCCATACTTTGCAATGTGCCATAGACGCAACACTAAAAGACTGTATATAGGGGTGTGGCACAGACAGCTTTAGGCCACTCCACAAGCATTTCTCTCCATGAGGCTTCAGACAGGACATTCTTCTCACAACATTTCCCCTTGTTTCTTATCTGAATGCATTCCTATCTGCATATTTGAATCTTTTTTTGCATGCATGCAATCCCGCACATGCTATGGGGATGGAGTCTCGGACTGGCTGTTCTCCAACCTCTTAGATCTTAGTAAGAGCTGGATGTGGTTTCTCTAACATGCTGGATGGAAACCACAGCCCACCTACTTCTCATTCAACATAGCTAAGAGAATCTAAAAGGGTGTCCTAAACCTCTCCCCCAAAACCTCAGCTGAAAGTGCTTCTTTTGAAAAGAAACAAAGGCACACCCGCCACCAGCCGAGCCGAGTGGGAGCTCCATTCGACCGTCTCCAAACAGCTATTTGCAGCATATTTTACTATAAGACAGATCAAATTAGGTGCATTGCAATGCCATAAACATATGTTATAATCAAAAGGGTGGGGAGGCATGATAATGTCTATTTATTGTGACTATACAGACAATTATTTCA